>JASDQU010027022.1:27269-40626 GCA_032191745.1 Picea mariana
CACTTGTTTATATTTAGGTGAATCCGGTAATAGTGGGATTATAAAATCTCTTGCGAGAACGTGAAGCAAGATTATCTAGATATGCCTCGACTATAGGTTTAAGGTCTTGGAAGGAGAACAACATGGCCCGCTGGAAAGTAGCTCCAACATTTTTTAGGCCAAAAGGAATTTTATTATATGCAACGTACCCCAAGGACATATGAAATCAGTCTTATGTTGATCCCCGAGCTTGATCTGAATCTGATTGTACCTTGAGAAACCATCCATAAAAGAAAAAACTTCACATCCTGCACATTCATCGATAATATGATCAATGAATGTGGTAGGAAATTTATCTTTCAGGCATTCTTTGTCCATATCATGAAAATCCATGCACACACGAATTGTACCTTGTTTTTTATTAATAGGAGTAGGGTTTGACACCCATTCTGTCAATTGAACTGGGTAGATGAAACCAACCTTAAACAAATTATCTACCTCAACTTTGATATTTACTGCCTTGCGAGGGTTGACCAAGCAAAGCTTTTGCTAGACATGCTTAGCATTGGGATAAGTCTTAATCTCATGTTCAACTATACGAGGGTCAATGTTGGTATTTCCTCATAAGACCAAGAAAAAACGTCACAAAATTCTTTAAATAACTCAGTGTACACCTGAATCTCCTTGGGGGAACAATCTTCTCCAATGAAGACGTTTTCAACAATGTCAGGGGTTTTGGAGATATCATTTGGAATCATTTCAGCTATACTTTCCATGTTTCCCTCAACATATATTATGTGCATTGCCAAAGGGTTAATAGGATGAGTGAAATATACATTCATGGTCCTGGTAAACTCTCATGCTTCCACTCTCTTGAGCTCAGGTAAAAAGTATGACCTATGATGAAGATCATCCCAAGGTCTATCTGGATCCATCCTTTTCTTTAAAATCGCCTTGTCAGAGGGAAATACCAAGTCTAAAGGATCGTGAGAAGTAAGAGACTCGTGAGCCCAAATAGGCTCTAGAACAAGATCTAGCTCTTGAGGGGGAGCTGGATCAGAGTTGGTTGAGGTTTGTTGAACAACACTGTATGCAACCTCAGCTATGGATAGGGGCATAGCCATGACAAGATTCCCTACCCCTTCCATCGAAGCCGACGGGGAAGGTAAATTCCACAGATCATTAAAATAATTCATTCAAAACGAAGCTATTAGGAAGATTGTAGCCTTAGGCTGATCAGGGACAACCGGAATAAACTTGACATCATTCGAAGATAGTGGAAAATAAAAAGTACCCATCAAACATGGAAACAGTCCAACACCTAAGTTGACAGCATCTTGTTGTATGTTATCAATCATCGGGACCGTGGATTCCCCTAATGAAGGTTCAAGATGAGAGAAGGATACTTTATCAACGGTTACTATCCTTCCTTCATGAGGAAAACATAGTACATGAAAAACAGAGGATACAACCATTGTCATTGTGTAAGTCCAACTTCGTCCTAACAAAAGGTTGTAGTCAAGAGGCGTGTCGACTACTTTGACCTCGAAACACACAATTTTTCCCTTTAACTGCATGGGGAAGGGGGGAATTATGCCATGCGGTCAAAACAAATGATCGTCAAATGCAGTAAACAATGTAGGATACAGAGACAAATCGGGTTCTCCAATATACTTCCAACATGCCAATGACATAATGCAA
This sequence comes from Picea mariana, assembly GCA_032191745.1. NCBI lineage: Eukaryota > Viridiplantae > Streptophyta > Pinopsida > Pinales > Pinaceae > Picea > Picea mariana. Next base: position 28,950 of record JASDQU010027022.1, read on the forward strand.
TTTGATGCACCCATACCATGTGGAAAATATTCCATGTCAATGATTTCATGTCATAAACTACTACTATATGGAAATTGATGTGGTAAGGAAAACATGGTTTGTGATCAAAAGGGTGAAAAATGATAGCTCCCAAGTTAGCTATATCAACAACACCCAAAGCATACAATAATTCTTTTCTCTATGAGGGGAAACTATTGAGAACTTAGAGAGTATACATCGCACAAGGGGTTTGCACAATATATTCAACTAAAACATATTTATGGGCAACCCTTGCATTTGGATTATGCGAAGCTTTCTTAAAAGCACCTTTAGGGATGTGAGTCGTTGTTTCTCCCATGGTATTCTCAATATGAAGATGAGGTGATAGGTTGGAAGCTTATTTTCCCTTCTTAGGAGATTCAAGCAATCTGTAATCATGAGCCCTAGTATGAAGATGAGCATCTGATATCATCATGTATACATTTGTGGCTCTAGTATTAGCATTAATCATGAGGGTACCCTAATTTCCCCCAGTCGCGGTTGTGGATGAGGAAGCTTGTGCCATATTTTTCCCTTGAGGGAAAGAGTTAGTTAACACAATAGGTTGTTGTTGTTCCAAAATCTTATAGGCTTCCTCAATCCAAGGGCATTGTTGAGTCAAGTGATCGTCCGTGCAAAGATTACACAGAATATTAACCTTTTTCTTCTCATTTTTTCCCTCACCAACAGTTTTAGCATCCTTTTTATCCCCCTTACCCTTCATGCCTTTACCCTTTCTTTCCCCCTGGACTACTAGTTTTCCTTGGGTTTCATTGTCCCTACACTATGTACTTTCGACATGTGGGTGGAAAGGGAAACTATACTAAAAGTTTGTATTTCCACTGTTTGTTGTAGTGACAACTATTGCATTTGGTTTGAAATTTGATATGTGGGCTTGCTTTGTGTTGAGCCTACTATACCATCAACATGAGAACCAGAATTCAGTTTGTTCAAGTCAAATGTTGACTGTGGTGCTTCAGGAAGAATCTTGTATAACATGCTAGATTGAGAATAAATCAATTCCAGTTTTTGGGCCCTCATTATATCCTCTTCCTCCTAAAACAGTTTGGAAGTTGTGACATCTTTGGAGATGTAAGGCACCAAATATTTCAGGAACCAATCGAGAAAACACACAGGAGGGAACTTTACTTTTCTAAATATCTTCCGGAGACACCATTCTCAGATATGATTGGAGATATGGATGGCCTTGGTCTACTCGCAATTGGCCAGCAACTCTTTCCTGACATCGTATCTCACCGGTAGCTGAAAATGGTTTAAGAAAACCATTTACAGATTTTTAAAGTAAGCATACTTCAATCCATCGAGCTCAATATATCACTTTACAACACCCTCTATCAGAGTGCATTGAAACAATCACAACTTGAAAGAGTCATCATTCAGTTAGTTGGAGAAGCACCATAAGTGAAAATTTGTAACATGATCACCCAGATCTTTGCCAGGCTTGCTTTCAAATTTTGGTATGTCTGAGGGAAACTTAGTCGGCATAGGAGGTGAACATGGATCATGAAAAATAAGATAATTTAACGACCTTGAAAAGTATGGTAGAGGAAGAGTTACCAGAAATGGTAACCTAGGTTGTGGCAGATTTAAAGGAAAAGAAGAACCTAGATTTTGGCTAGCATCAGGTTGCCAGGAAAAGCTTGTGTGTTGACCAGGGTTCTAGTAAAAACTAGGTTTTCCTTGGCCAGTAAAATGGGTTTGTACATTATTCTTCATCACCGATAGATTCAAATAATTCGATGACATACCTTGGGTAGGGATTGCTCCCTGCATGGTATTCAAAAAACCTTGGTTGGGGTTGCCCCTAGTCGATCCTCCTGGAATAGGAACTGCACCTTTCTTTTGGTTCCATTGAGAGTGGGAGGGGTTTCCCCCAATTGAAATCCATTACAGAGGTATAGAACCATGCTATGGATTTCCAATACCTTGAGAGTATAAGTCTCTTTTAATCACTCCCTATGAAGGAACACAACCTTGCATAGGGTTATGTTGATTGAGAAAGGGGTTTCCACCTAATGAAAATGTGGACAACGAGAAAGAGTTTTTTCCAAAAGCACCAAATAAAGAGAAATGCATAGACCCAACCAGAGTCATAAAGGATTGAGGCCCTTGACTCCCTCCACTAAACAAACTAGAGTTGGAAATAGATTGAGACGGTTACTGAAAAGAAGCTCTGATCGAAAGGGATGGAAGATGCATATGACCCCCACCATAAGGGACTACATTATACATAGCATAAGTCCCCCCCGAGGGATCCTTGCAAGGGATAAGTATAACTCCCTGCCCCCAGAAAAACAGTCTGTAAAGTAGAGTAAGTTAAAGTTGAGATTGAATCAAAACCCAACATCCCATATGTTAAAGGAGCAATAGATGTATTTTTTACTGTATAAGTATGAACAGTGTTCGAAGTCATGGAAGATATCGTGCCACTGGTAGAAGTGGTAGGTGTTTAACTAGATGTATTCCTTGTAGGTGAAGGTGTGGGAGGAGATACGATGCCTGCTCCACCCATGGTTGGGATGGGAGTATGAGGACTCCTAGTAGAAGTAGTATTACTCGCTTCCATATCCATTCACCTAATGAGACAATGACCAAGAGAAGTCACCTTAGGAGAGACTACTTGAACAAGGATTGGCACTAAAATATCAGTTATAGGAGGGTTTGCGAACCTGAAGTCTTCAACTTCGAGGTTGGAAATGCTAGTCTCCTCTAGTGCAAGAATGTCTTCTATAGGAATAGACTCTGACATAGTTTCCTATGGCTCATTAGCTTCAAAAGAACCTTCTTTATCTAACCTTCTCCTTAGAGGTGGTGGTGGTGGCTCCAAGGTTACCAACAAAATGCCCTAGAGCCTACGCGAATGATAGAGTTGTTGATATTCCATTATTTGAAATGATCAACCGACACTCTAAGTTAAATCTAGGGATAAGAACAGAGAACAGACTACAAAGTCCCTAAAGGTGAAACAAGCAATCAATAGAATTACAGGAAGAACAATTACGCCAATCAACACTAGAGAAACTTACCATCGCAAGTGTAACTCGAACACAGAAACACCCTCTGGGTATACTCTACATTAAAGTGTGATCCAACGTATGTCCTAGGTACTATGGTATACCCTCGTAGTCACCTATGTGAGTCCCTATAAAAGGAAACTAGGTTTCTATCTCGTAGTCATTTACCAGGCAGGTACAATCGACATTCAGGTTGATTGTATGAGCATGATAGCTATGTCCAAATCCTTTCAAGGGTACCAAAGGAAAATGGTACAGAAGACAATTGAGGATACTGAATGGATTCGAGTTCCACAAAGCTCCGTAGTCAAATGAGATCAGAAAAATACTAAGATCTACCCTCAATACGATCCCCACTATGTTTGGTCCGACTTTGGAGGGGTTATCTCATCTACCTTTCCTCATGTGACCTCATGTTTATCCATTGTTTTAGAGGGGGGTCCTGACTAATTTTGTGCCACTATACTTTTACACTCCCTATATCAGACTCTTAAGTTTATTTAAGTGGCCTTGAAGAGTTTTCTCTCCAAACCTAATTCAAGGCCCTAAATCCTAGTCTAATTGGTGTACTCTATAAACAAAAAGTCTAGTTTATTTTAACATTAAGCATTGATTTTAGTGGCTTGATTACTTAGGGGTATGGTTTTGAAAATCGTGGTGTTATTTGAGATATGAAAGAGAAGAGTTAAATGAGATTTTAGAACATTGTTCTTTAATAGTAAATGAAAGAAAACTATGTCCTACAATTGAATATTTGGCTCTTTAAACTTTCAAGGTGCAAATTTTCAAAATGAMAACCAAGATCCTRCTATGCAATCTATCCTAGAGTGATTTTTCGTTCCAAAYGCAATGCAACTAATTAAACCTTCAAGGAATAAGATAAGAAGGAACTTTGGGTWGAGAAYRCTTTTATTTTATAAAAAACAACCTAAKCTACTACAACCAAACATACATGCAAAGTAACATGCAAATGCAGTTAAGAAACTACAATTTTTTTTTTTTAACTTTTAATATGMTAATCAAATGAAAATAACAAAAAACTATATTTTTTCTTTTCTAAGAATAACAAGAGAGAAGGATGAAAAACCAGAGACTAAATCAAGTCCTAAACCACTGCCAAAGAGTAGGGATTTACCAAAATCCAAAGGAGAACCTAAAGCTTCAAAAGTACACCTTCAACCTTGATGAAAGACAAAAAGAGACAAACAAAACTATACAAAAGAGATTTCTTTACAACTTCATAGAAAATATGAGACTTAAAACTCTCTCAACAACAGTTAACAAAGGTATCTGGTACTCATGAGGAGCTGAGAGACCAAAAGCTTCATGGAAGTGATTTTTTTTTTTTAAACTCTTCAAAAGAAAAGGTCTACATGTTGTACACAGACAAACTGTTGATGTACGCATGTTAGGATAAATAAGAGTGCATGTGTACATGTGTTGGGTATAGAACAGGGTGTGTATACTGTTAAACCAACTCAAAAAAGAGATAAATTTCAGAGTGATCATCTAGATGAGGAAAACTGGAAACACCTCGAAGGTGACCAGTGACACTTACAGACTCAAAAAGCACAAAAAATAACAAGAATTCAAACCAAAAGAATCTCCTAACAAGACCCTAGAGAGACTCCCTAGTGGAGTCGCCAATTCTTCTATGGGGAAAAATCCCTCTAATCTGGGTCTAGTGATTAGGCAAATCCTTGAAACCTTAAAAGTTAGAAATGCTTATTTTCTACCCCAAATCCAACAAAAACCTAATGATAGTTAATGGAAGGGAGAAAAGATAAAAATGTGTATCTTGAGTCCTTCTATTTGCTGTATATCCCTTCCTATTGTTGTCTCTTCCAAGATTGTAGGCCTCCTCCCAAAGTTGGCGTAAAAAAAAATTACAGAACAAACTATAACAAAATATGTGTAACTACCAATATCATCGAAAGGGTTAGATATTCATGAAAAACATTCATAGACATAAACATATAGATATAAATATCTGGGACAATAAGTTTCTCTTTTATTGATAACAAGATTGGAAGTTGCAACTTGAATCTTGCCGATGCTACTCCAAGAACCTCATCTGAGTTCCTCTACTTTGAATCCAAGTGCGCTATTCCCAATATTTTATCCCCACAACCAACATGCCAATGTAGGGTAAAATGATGGATTGTATAAGGGAGGATGATTGGAAGGGATTGTTGAGGATTAAACTCAAAGAAGAATGCAAAAGTCTTGGAATGTAAGGGAGAAAATTTGGCAGAGTTCACTTGCCCCTACTTTCATATATCCAAATGACCCCTCTAGGGCCCGTTTTATATGGAGAAAAGAATAAAGATGGTTAATTATTTTTCAAAAGGGCTACAACAGGTAATGATCCAGAATTGGATCTCGGGACCAAAATGGGTCCAGGAAGGCCTAAAAATAAAATTACTCAGAATGGCTTCAAAGCGGACGTGTGTGTAGGCCTCGTTGACATGAACCCAACAAAACTATAATGGGATCAAATAGACATCGTATGCTCAAGATATCGTGGTCTTTTCATTTCATCAAATAGGTAAAAAAAATGTTGACTGTATAGTTCGTATAGTGCTGGTGTGGCAGCTGACTGTACAGGTTGTATGACTGTAAATCTGATGTTGCAGGGTACATTAGTGCTGACATGGATAGGTACAGGTGGACCAGTTAGAGTGTGACACATGGCACCACTACAAGGGTTACATGTGGCACAGGCTAACGTGGCAAGGTACAGTGGCAGGTACAGTGTGCTGACGTGGAAAGTGTGCTAACTGGGAAGTGTTTGCTGACATGGTCGAATGATATATTAACACATGGCTGGTTTTTTGGAAAATGGTATGGTGCCATGTGGCCCAGTCATGGGATTCCACGTGGCACCCATACATTGGTTGTTTGATAAAAAAAAATTGAGGGTTTGTGGGGGTCGAACCCATGACCTCTATGGGCCGCCAAGACTTCGCGTAGGTCAGGATACCAACCTGCCTACCTAGTGGTGCTTAACCCTTATCCTCGCCACTTATATTTAAACTTGCATTTGGTTTAATTCAATGGAGAAAAGGGTTGGGCCCAGCCCCATCCCCTGACTTCCACGTGCATATGCCCTCACCACAAGAATGTAACCTATGTGTTGGTGCGAACTATGTTGAATGGTAGCCCTGACGCATATGATCATCACCATATGACCCTCTGTTGACACTTGGTGTGGGAAATAAGGAGTTATCCCCATTTGTTTGGGCTAGCCCTCCAACCATGTGGCGTAACCATGGGATACACCATCTGGGGGCTAATATTATCACTATTTTCGCATGGGGCTTAATACCAGGGCACATGACAACACACCATAAGTCCAGGAGTAGAAATCCAGGGGGCCAGTGCACCAACAGCCTATCCCTTGGACACTTGGATGTGCACAGGTGACCATGAGCCCTAATAAAGGTGGTTTTTCCTTTTATTTAGCCAAACATGGGTTTATTACTTTGTAATAAATATTTTTATTGATTTTTTCAGCAGTTTTGGGAGATCTTAGCCAATATTGGGGGATATTAGGCCCTTTTTGAGGCCAGATATTGGGGAGAAGTTGGGAGGTTGTTCCCCACTTCAAGTCTATATAAAAAATATTTTCTTGAAGCCATGAAAGGAGGTTCAAAATAGTCTTATGCTGAAGAATTATTGAGCCAAATCCATTTTTATGCAGGGAAGCCATTGAGGAGAGCACCTTTGCAGACCATTTCTGGGAGATTCGTTCATCTGATTTTAGTGTCGTCAATTTTGTTGGGTTATAGAGATCTGGTAGAACAAGACCATATCATTTTGTAATCCTTTTGGAACTATTGTGATTTAATTTTAAATATTTGAACATAAATAAGAAAGCCCCACCCACTGAGATAAAGGCCTGGAGACATAGGCGAGATTGCCAAACTTTGTTATCACTTTGGTGTTTTATGGTTTGTCGTTATTCATTCTTATTTTTAGATATGTAGATTATCTTATGGCTTCTATGTTTCCTCTTTCATTATTTTCCTAAATGGTAAATTAACTCATGCAAAATAACTCAAACATTGTCATTTAAAAGATCTTTTCAGATCAAGTGGTATCAGAGCTAGTTGACGGTTGGTTTTTGAGGTTGCATGATTAACAGGGAAAATATGAATCATGGTAAAGGAAATATTGTTGAAGAGAATCCATTGATTGAATTGAGAAAGATAACTTCTCACAGTGAGAAGATGGCATCAGAAGAGGGACTTTCTCATGATAAGAAAGAGTTTTGAAAAACTTTGTTCACCATGTCAGAGATGATAAGGTTCTTTATGAGGATTTCTTGGAACAGAAGAGACCGAATCTAGGTGAATCTTCAAAGGTCAAAAGTGAATAAGGAGAGGATCCTCCTCAAATTCCTCCTTCTCCTCCTTCTTCTCCATCAACTTCTTCTTCTTCAAGTTCAAGTTCTAAATCCACACCAAGAAAACATGTCCATAAACATAAACAAGAAATGCCTTTACTTAAGCTTGATGTAAAATTTGAATTACCCATGTATGATGGTGAAGTCAATGCAGAGAGACTTGATAATTGGGTTAGACAGATGGAGTTTGATTACAATGTGCAACAAATCAAAGATGAGACCACTCAAATCAAATTGGCATCACTTCGTCTTACAGGCACAACACTCATCTGGTGGCAAAGCAAGTTGCAAAATGGAATGCAACAAGTGCGTAATGTATTTCCATCATGGAAAGTTTTTGTTTCTGCACTTAGAAAGCAATTCTATCCTTTGGGTTATAAAGAGAAATCCTTACTTGAATGGGAAGGTCTTAAACTAAGAAATGGACAAACATTGCAAGAATACACAGATGGATTTCGTAAAATGGCATTGATGTTAGATATTCCTTTACATACCCAATAAACTCTTATGAAGTATATAGGAGGCTTACCTACACATATTCATAACACTATATTCATGTTTGGACCTACTAATCTTGATGAAGTTTTTGTTCAAGCAACATACATTGAAGCAGGGAAAACAGGAGTTGGTGTATCAGGGGAATCATATTCAAGGAAGGAGGAAAAAAATAGGTGGAATGGCAAGAAGGAAAATTCAGTGGCAAGAAAGGAAGAGAATCCCTCTTGCATGCATTGCAAGAAAGAAGGGCATGATGAGGACCATTGTTGGCAATTTCATCCCAAGAAGAGACCAAATTGGTTCAAGAAAGGAAAGGGAGGAAAACAGTTGCAACAACATCACTACCAATAGACTTGGGATCAGATTCAGGTGATGAATCTGAAGTCTCATTGGTTGGTTTGGCAAGTAAAAGTGGTGATGGATTTGATTATAGAGGTAAATTGTTTCACATAAGGCTCATAATGATACATACTAAGGTCGACACATTTATAGATAGTGGATCTCAATCTAACTTGATTTCAGAGGAATTGGTTAAACAATTGGGATTAAACACTCAGATGCATCATAAACCTTACACACTTAAATGGATAAGCAACAATCATAAATTGCACATAACAAAGCAATGTACATTAAAGTTTGCAATTTCATATAAGTTCATGGACGAGGTAACATGTGATGTGGTGCCACTCAATGAATATGGAATGGTCTTAGGAAGTCCTTACTTGTATGATCGCAAATAAATATTCTACAGGGAAAATAATCAATATCAATTACTCAAAGCAGGCAAAGAATATGTGGTACATTCTCATCATTTAAAGGAAAATAAATCTCTTCAAACAATGGAACAATTAAGAAAGGCAGCTCATGCAAGAAAAACACTTATAATTGTTTCAAATCAAGTAATTGATTTTAAGCAAGAACAGGATATGATTGTAGAATGGAAGATCAATCACACTTTGCTTCAAGATAAGCTAAAGTCATCAAAGTATTACACATACGCCCTCACCACAAGACCATAAACTATGTGTTGGCACGGAATATGCTGAATGGTATCCCTGGTGCATATGGTCATCACCATACGACCCTTCGTTGACACTTGGCACAAGAGATAAGGGGTTAGCCCTGGTTGGTCGAGCTAGCCCACTGACCACGGGGCGTAACCATGGGATACACCATTGGGGGGATAATATGATCATTGTTTGTGCGTGGGGCTTAATACCAGGGTACATGGAAACACACCATAAGACTAGGAGCAAAAATCCAGGGGGCTAGCGCACCAGCAGCCTAGCCCTTGGACACTTGGATGCACGCAAGTGACCAAGATACCTAAGAAAGGGGGTTGCACCTTTTATTTATCCAAAATTGGGTTTATTACTTTATAATAAAGATTTTTATTGATTTATTCACCATTTTTGGGAGATCTTGGCCAATATTGGGGGATATTGGGCCCTTTTTGAGGCCAAATCTTGGGGAGAAGTTGGGAGGTTGTTCCCCACTTAATATATATATAAACTAGAGGCTCTTGAAACCATGAAAGGAGGTTCAAAATAGGTTTATGATGAATAATTATTGAGCCAAAGCCATTTTTATGCAAGGAAACCATTGAGGAGAGCACCTTTGTGGGCCATTTATGGGAGCTTCATTCATCTTATTTCAGTGCCATCAGTTTTGTTGGGTTCTAGAGATCTAGTAGAACAAGACTAGATCATTGTTTAATCATTTTGGCACTATTGCGATGTACGTTTAAAGCTTTGAACATAAATAAGAAAGCCTCACCCACTGAGACAAAGGCCTGGAGACATAGGCGAGATTGCCGAACTTTGTTATCACTTTGGTGTTTTATGATTTGTTGTTCTTCATGATCATGTTCAGATCTGTATATTATCTTATGGCTGATATGTTTCCTCTTTCATTAGTTTCCTAAATGGTAAATTAACTCATGCAAAATAAATCAACCATTGTCGTTTAAAAGATCTTTTTGGATCAGGTAAGATGGTTGTGCAACCTGACATAGCCTGTAAACTCCACCCGAAAGCGCAAAACATTTTAATTTTTGTAACTTTTTAGAGTATACGCAGGTTTTCAGGCATGCAACTAGCATATGTATGTGCACTACATATGTAGCAGGGCGCATACACCATGCAAAAAGTTTTTTTTTAAGAGGAACCTCAACATAAGTCGTTGGTGGATGTGTAAGTAAGCATGCCAAAGTAAAAATTGCAGGATAGTGACATTTTGAGCTATAACATAAAGATTCCCTTTCAAATATTTTGACGAGTTTGAAAGGAAGAAATTTCACTCAACAATCTTTTCATTTTTAGAGAGTCTAAAAAGAGCTTAAAGGAAACTCCAAAGAGCTCCTTTTTCATATAGCTTTTACAGGTCCGAAAAAGAGATAAAATTATACTTGATAACCTATTCTCATGGATTAACGTGCATGAGAAAGAACAAATACTAAGCTCAGTAGCCTATTCTCATGTATTAATGAGAATGAGAAAGGACAAAGACTAATCTCATTCTAAAAAAGAATACTATTTTACGATGGGAACGACCCCCAAACGAGGATCACTCCTAGCAATGTGTCTCTCTAGAGGTATCTTTCCTCTAGATTGCATGATAAAAGCTAGTGGTTTCACTCCAACATGATGTACAGAGGCTGGAGACCTTCCCCCCAAGCATTTTTTCCTCTGACAACTCTTCTTCTTTCCTTATCTAGGCATCTGGCTACAAATAGGAACATTTTCACTACATGGAGGAAAACAAGGTTCAATTACTCGATCCAGAGGGAGACTTGATTCTGATGGAGGAGGGTTCATTTCATTTTTTAACAAGCTTGACAGAGATAATGAACTATGATCGTAGGCATCTGTTTCATTTTTTAACAATCTTGGCAAAATAAAATAACTATGTTCATCGAGACCAGGTACTACTAAGGGATCAAATAATTATAAGGATTGTCGCACCTGAGTTGAAATCATATTTAACGTGGAAACCTATGCGATGGAAGGAGAAAGCAAAGGAAAAAACCCCATGAGCGAGGAATACTTAAGGAGACCTAGTCCTACACTCTAAAAACCATTATGTCCCAGAAAAGGGACATTATTTGTTGTAGCATTGTGGATATTTGGAGTTGTATACTCAAGTTGGTCAACAATGATAAGTTTTCCTTGATGGGGAAATTGTAAGATACAAAACACCGAGGATGCGACAATAGTCATCTCATAGAACCAACTATGACCAAGTAACAAATTATAATCCAGGGTCGCATCGACCACTTCGATATCGACTGAAATAGTCTTACCCTTCAATGTCACAACAAAATATGGAAAGAGTTCGTGAGGTTGGAAACAATGTCCATCAAACAATTTCAAGGTGGTAGGAGACTAGGTAAGTGTAGGAGAACCAATGGATCTCCAACAGGGTATTGAGGCTTGAATTCATTAGGAATGAAATCACAACCTCATGAGGATATGAATCCCCCCTCGTTTTTATATAGGTGGTACTCCTCTATTATGATTTTCATGGGACTCTAAGTCCTCAGAATGTGGGACTTTTACAGAAGTCCGTTGTGGTAATCAAAGAAAAGTAAAGATGAAAAAAATGGAATTTTTTTTATTTTCTTTTAAAGAGAGTTCTTGATAATGGACTAGGAAACACACACATTCATGCATATAAAGTAAATAAGAAAAATTTCCTCACATCGATCATAGTGGGGATA
>JASDQU010027023.1:13828-25909 GCA_032191745.1 Picea mariana
TATATATATATATATATATATATATATATATATACACACACACACACACACACACACAGACGATTGAACATGTTTGTTATGCAGGTGTTCAGTTTCTATCTAGATACGTGTATTGTGGTATAACATATTTTCTTTGCAAATCTCACCTATATCTAGTGTTATAGTTATATCCATGTCTCAGTTTAAGAGATTAGTTGTTGTCTATCTGTTCCTTACAGGGTTGCACTCTTTTTCTCTTCAACCTTCCTACTCTATCAGTAGGACTTCAATGCCATGCTATGCATAGCAGTCATGGACAGAATGACTTCGTGGCTTCTCAAAAACTAGTCGATGTAGCGAGTGTTATAGTAGTAGCTATGGAGAAGGACATGAGCAATTTCACAATAGTACAGGACGCCATTGACGCAGTTCCAGCTAATAAAATGAACCTCATATTAATTTGTGTTAAACATGAAATTTATTTGTGAGAAATTAATAAATGACCCAAGTTTTTTCATCATTTGTGAGTAATATATGACTAGATGTCTAAAACTGATAGTGTTTACAACATAGGCCCAGAAACGATGCTTTAAGCCTTTAACAATGAGAAATTGAACTGTTAGTGGCTTAATGTGACCAGGGAGAAGGTGATGATTCCTGCAAATAAACCGTTCATAATTCTGAGTGGCTTGAGTGCCAACAACATCGTCATCACTTGGAATGATAGTGCTAAATCGAGCGGAGGGACATATTACTCCGCAACAGTGGAAAATAATCAATCATTGTGGTTGGTAGGATATTCACCAAAATATGCTCACATGTATTATTTTAATACCATTTAAACTAAATAGTTCAAATTCGTTTGTGGCAATGTCATAGCCAAAATAATACATCGCCACAATTAAATTCTATCATTGCTTTCTTTTTATTTATTTTTCAACATTGTAGTTTCTCTTAATCTTTTTCATGTTCTACTATTTTTACTAATTAAATATATTTAAAAAATGAATATTTATTAATATTAATATATCATGGACAAGTGCAAAGTTAATTTACTATTGAAGATTATCCTCATCTTATAGTTACATAACAAGATTATCCTTAGCTTAAATATATCATGGACAAGTGCAAAGTTAATTTACTATTGAAGATTATCCTCAACTTATAGTTGCAGAACAAAATTATCCTCAGCTTAATTGTATCATGGACAAGTGCAAAATATGGTCAGATGTATTAATTTAATACCATTTAAACTAAATAGTTCAAATTCATTTGTGGCAATGCCATAGCCAAAGAATACATCGCCATAACCAAATTCTACCAGTGCTTTCTTTTTATTTACTTTTCAGCATTGTATCTTGTTCATGTTCTGCTATTTTTACTAATTAAATACATTTAAAAAATGAATATTTATTACAAATAATCATCCCTTTAATAAAAATCAAATAAAAATAAATGGAATATTTGTTATTAGCTAGAGCTATTTCTATTTTGATGCTTTTTGAGGGATACACATAAATATATTTCTTTTTCCCCTCTACTTTCKCTTTCTGGTTGCTTTGCTTAGTCRTTTTTACAAAACTTTCTAGGTGTGYGGGTTGGCAGAATCACGAGTTCACATTTATAATCATGCTTCTGTATCACGAGTCCGACCAAYGAATTCTTCATTCCATACTTAGTCAATTTTTCGATTGCAGGTTCCCGAACTGGCGGGCTCAAAATTGGGCTTCTATTGTTCTTTGTCCTCCAAATAACACCAGAAGTTTTGCGATATACAAATTGACAACTGAATTCCTGGGCTGGCGAGCTCAAGGTTGCACTTATAATATAAATTTTGAAGAAGCCTTAAAAAGTAATTTAGCTATAAAAATAAGAAAGGTTATTTTATATTATTAAGGGTTGATCATGTTAAAATGAAATGTTCATGATACCATCAACTTTAATTATGGTAATTATTACTTTAAAATTTAAACTTTATGGTCTCAAACTTCCATATAACCATGATATTTTAATAAAATCTATATATTTATTTTAATTTTAAACATGTATTGTTTTTAAAATAATTTTAATTATTCAAATTAAAATGAATAAATTTTTTATAATCCTTTTATTTATTAATAATTTCATTATTATAAAATTTATTTTAATTTTATAAGAGTATAAAATTTAATATAATTGTGTTTTTTTTTTTATTTTAATATTTTCATAATTGAATTTTAATTTAGACGAACATTTGGAACCCCATATTGACTTCGGTTTGGCCCAAGTTATAAGCAATAATCATCCCACACAGAGCTCGTAATCATAACTAGAGAGCATGTAATAATTATGTAAGCTTGAGATAGTAATTCAGAAGTTTAATTTTAAGGAAATAAAGTAAGAATTACCATAATTAAAGTTAATGGTATCATGAACATTTCATTTTAACATGATCGACCCTTAATAACATAAAATAAACTTTTTTATTTAGAATACATCACCACAACCAAATCCTATCAGTGCTTTCATTTTATTTACTTTTCAGCATTGTATCTTGTTCATGTTTTGCTATTTTTACTAATTAAATATATTTTAAAAATGAATATTTATTACAAATAATCATCCCTTTAATACAAATACAAATAAAAATAAACGGAATATTTATTATTAGCCATAGGTATTTATATTTTGATTCTTTTTTAGGGATAAACAAAATTATATTTCTTTTACCCCTCTACTTTCGCTTTCTCGTTGCTTTGCTTAGTCGTTTTTCCAAAAATTTCTAGGTGCATGGGTTGGCAGACCCATGGGTTCACATTTATAGTCATGCTTCTGTATCACTAGTCCGATCGACGACTTCCTCATTCCATACTTAGCCACTTTTTCGATCGCGGATTCCCGGACTGGCGGGCTCAAAATTGGGCTTCTATTGTTCTGTGTCCTCCAGACAGCACCCGGAGTTCCGCAATATACTAATTGACAACTAGACTCCCGGGATGGAGGGCTCAAGATTGCTCGTATATTATAAATTTTGAAGAAGCCTTAAAAAATAATTTAGTTATAAAAATAAAAAGCATTATTTTATATTATTAAGGGTTGATCATGTTAAAATGAAATGTCCATGATACCATTAACTTTAATTATTGTAATTCTTACTTTATTTTCTTAAAATTTAACTTCTGAATTACTATCTCAAGCTTCCATATAACCATTCGCTTACATATTTTAATAAATTTTAACGAAATTTTAACTTTATGGTCTCAAACTTCCATATAACAATTAGTTTTCATAGATATTTTAATAAAATCTAGATATTTATTTTAATTTTAAACATGTCTTTAAAAAAAAAAAAATTAATTATTCAAATTAAAATGAATAAAATTTTTATAATAATTTTATTTATTAATAATTTCATTATTATAAAATTTATCTTAATTTTATAAGATATAAAATTTAATATAATTGTGTTTTTTTTAATATTTTAATATTTTAATTTTAATTTAAATATTGCTAACTTTTATTTTCATAATTGAATTTTGCTGTGTACTTTGCTATGTACTTTTAATACTTTCATAATTGAATTTTAGTTTGGACTAACATTTGAACCCCATATTGCTGACTTAGGTTTGGTCCAAGTTATAAGCAATAATCAGCCCACACAGAGCTCATAATCATAACTAGAGAGCATGTAATCATTATGTAAGCTTGAGATAGTAATTCATAAGTTAAATTTTAAGAAAATAAAGTAAGAATTACCATAATTAAAGTTAATGGTATCATGAACATTTCATTTTAACATGATCAACCCTTAATAATATAAACTAACCTTTTTTTATTTTTATAACTAAATTACTTTTTAAGGTTTCAAAATTTATAATATAAGCACAATCTTGAGCCCACCAGCCTGTGAGTCTGGCTGTCAATTTGTATATCACAGAACTCTGGGTGTTGTTTGGAGGACACGGAACAATAGAAGCCCAATTTTGAGCCCGCTAGCCCGGTAACCCGCGATCCAAAAAGTGGCTAAGTATGGAATGAGGAAGACGTCGGTCAGACTCATGATACATAAGCATGATTATAAATGTGAACTCGTGAGTCTGCCAACCCACGCACCTAGACATTTTCGAAAAAACTAATAATAATAAACACAAAGGTACAAAATACAATAATAATAAATAGAGTTATTATCCCATTCCAATTTATTAGATTTCACCTCATAAAAGAGAACGAAGTTTATATCAATCATACATTTAAAAAAAATGGATTTAACATCCTTTAATAATTTTATNAGTTATTATCCCATTCCAATTTATTAGATATCACCTCATAAAAGAAAACGAAGTTTATATCAATCATACATTTAAAAAAAAATGGATTTAACATCCTTTAATAATTTTATGTAATTAAATTGTACAATATTAATATTTAATATTAATAATTTAATATTTGGAAATAATGTTTTTAGACAATGTTAGATAGTTGATAGGGATCACCATTCGTCAACAATCTCAATCTTTAGCCCGCCATCCCGAGAGTCCACAAGTCAATTTGTATATCGCGGAACTCTGGGTGTTGTTTGGAGGAAACGAAACAATAGAAGCGTAATTTTGAGCCTGCCAGCCCGGGAACCTGTGATCCAAAAAGTGGCTAAGTATGGAATGAGGAATTCGTCGGTCGGACTCGTGATACAAAAGCATGACTATAAATGTGAACCCGTGAGTCTACCAACCCACGCACCTAGACATTTTCGGAAAAAAGAATAATAATAAAACAAAAGGATACAAAATATAATAATAATAAACACAGTTATTATCCCATTCCAAGTTTATTAGATATCATCTCATAAAAAATAATGAATTTTATATCAATCATACATTTAAAAAAAATGGATTTAACATACTTTAATAATTTTATGTAATTAAATTGTACAATATTAATATTTAATATTTGGAAATAATGTTTTTAGATAATTTTAGATAGTTTATAGGGATCACCATACGTAAAAAATCGCAATCTTGAGCCTGCAAGATTGGGAGTATGTCTGTCAATTTGTATATCACAAAACTTCGGGTGCTGTTTGGAGGGCACAGAACAATAGAAGCGCAATTTTGAGCCTGCCAGCCCGGGAACCCGTGATCCAAAAAGTGGCTAAGTATGAAATGAGAAAGTCGTACATACTTTAGAAAATCCCATGTCCATACTATATAAAATTACATATTTAATGTGTATAATTATTTAATTCAATATTTTAAATCTAAAATTTAGTAATATCTAATGTACTTATCCTTTAGATTTCTTGACTTTTATTTTAATATTTTTAAATATAATCATAAACCTAATTATAATTTCATCTTAATTTATGTTATGTATATTATTCAATGATGCACTTAAAAATTAATATCTATATTTTATAAAAATACATGTTTAATGTAAATGATTATTTATTTTAATATTTTTAAATATAGAATTTTAAAAAGCTTTGTTTTGTTACTTCATTTTTTTTAAAATAAGAGAGGGTTAGAAAAAAATAGTTGTAATATAGGATTTAAGGAAGATTGTTCCTTATCCATTAGTTGTGTGATCTAGACAAGCAACACAAATAATAAAATAAAATAATATAAAATAACTTTTTTATTTTTATAACTAAATTACTTTTTAAGGCTTCTTCAAAATTTATAATAAAAGCTCAGTCTTGACCTTAATAATTTAATATTTGGAAATAATGTTTTTAGATAATGTTAGATAGTTGATAGGGATCACCATTCGTCAACAATCAAAATCTTAAGCTCGCCAACCCGGGAGTCTGCTTGCCAATTTGTATATCGTGGAACTCCGGGTGCTGTTTGAAGGACACATAACAATAGAAGTGCAATTTTGAGCCCGCCAGCCCGGGAACCTGTGATCCAAAAAGTGGCTAAGTATGGAATGAGGAAGCCGTACATACTTTATAAAAGTACATATTTAATGTGTATAATTATTTATTTCAATATTTTAAATCTAAAATTTAGTAATATCTAACCTACTTATCCTTTAGATTTCTTGACTTTTATTTTAATATTTTTAAATATAATCATAAACCTAATTATAATTTCATCTTAATTTATGTTTTGTATATGATTCAATGATGCACTTAAAAATTAATATCTATATTTTATAAAAATACATGTTTAATGTAAATGATTATTTATTTTAATATTTTTAAATCTAGAATTTAAAAAAGATTTATTTTGTTTACTTCAATTTTTTTTTTAAATAAGAGAGGGTTAGAAAAAAATAATTGTAATATAGGAGTTAAGGAAGGTTGTTCCTTATCCACTAGTTGTGTGATCTAGAAAAGAAACAAAAATAATAAAATAAAATAATATAAAATAACTTTTTTTAATTTTATAACTAAATTACTTTTTAAGGCTTCTTCAAAATTTATAATATAAGCGTAATCTTGAGCTCGCCCGGGAGTCCGCCTATCAATTTGTATATTGTGGAACTCTGGGTGTTGTTTGGATAACACAAAACAATAGAAGCGCAATTTTGAGCCCGCCAGCCTGGGAACCCGCGATCCAAAAAGTGACGAAGTATGGAATGAGGAAGCCGTCAGTCGGACTCGTGATACAGAAACATGACTATAAATGTGAACCCGTGAGTCTGCCAACCCACACACCTAGTCATTTTTGGAAACGAATAATAATAAACAAAAAGATATAAAATATAATAATAATAAACATAGTTACTATCCCATTCCATGTTTATTAGATATCATCTCATAAAAGAGAACGAGGTTTATATCGATCATACATTTAAAAAAAATGGATTTAACATCCTTTAATAATTTTATGTAATTAAATTTTACAATATTAATATTTAATATTAAGTTTTTGACCATTTAATATTTAACATCCAAAGTTTTTGATCATCTACGATCTTTTTGAATTTTTACTATTCTTCATATTAGTTTGTCCTTTGACTAAATGTTTTTTCATAGTCTCCATTGTTCGAACTATTGTTTTTTTTTTTTTGGATAAAAAATGGATCCTTATATTAATTCCAACTACAAACTTACAAAAAATATCTGCAGCCTATCTTCTTACACCAAAATACAATCAGCGAGTCCTTTAGGACCAGATTGACGGTCCAAATTTCCTCGGGATCATCGGTCCAAATCTTCTCTTGCATTTTGAGATTTCGCGTTTCACGGCTTGGGCAGACAACTTCCTCCATGCTGCGGACTCCCGATATCTGAGTTCCCAAAATTTTCTCATGTCCATGGGAACAGATCGACGATCCAGATCTCTTCTAGTACCAACGGTCCTAATCTGCTCTCGCTTTTTGCGATTTCACATTTCGCAATTTTGCGACTTTGGGAAATAGCTTCCTTTAAGCTTTGGAATCCCGATAGTCGAGATCCCGATATTTTCTTGCATTAGATCCATGGGACAAGATCGACGGTCCAGATCTCTTATGATACCAACATTCCTGATCTGTTCTTGATTATCGTGATTTCGCATTTCGCAACTTTGGGAAATAGCTACTRTCATGCTTTGGACTCCCAATAGTCGAGATCTTGAAATTTCCTCATGTCAGATCCATGGGACTAGATCGATGGTCCAGATCTCTTCTGGTACCAACGGTCCTGATCTGTTCTCACTTATYGYGGTTTCACATTTCGCGATTTCTCAACTTTGGGAAATAGCTACCTTCATGCTTTGGACTCCCGATAGCTGAGATCCTGAAATTTTCTTGCATTAGATCCATGGGACTGGATCGACAGTCCAGATCTCTTCTAGTACCAATGGTCCTGATTAGATCTTTCTTATCACGATTTCACATTTCGTAATTTCGTGACTTTGGGAAATAGTTGCTTTCCTGTGTCGGACTTCCGATAGCCGAGTTCCCGAAATTTCTTCACATCAGATCAATGGGGCCATATCAACAGTTCAGAACTCCTTTAGCACCAATGGTATAGATCCACTCTCACTTTTTGCAACTTCTCGACTTTGAGAAAAAGCATCCTTCGACCTCGTGACTCCCGATTGCCAAGGTCCTGAAATCATTTGTCGAGTGTTGATCATCTGCGCTAATCTTGATGGCTTCCCTCTCGCCCCAGATCATTTCTGACTTGGAAGGAATTCTAGGTAGACAAAGGTGGCACCCCATCCAGATTGGGGCCATCGAACTGGGAAAGATCCTCGCATTGGAGCCAGAGGAGAGAGCTTTGGGACTGCCTGGGATCTTGGAGAATGATCCACTACAACGAGTCAACCCCTGCATTGGCTAGTCTATCCACATCTTTGTTTTCACTTCGCTTAATATGTGAGGGAGTTAGAGTTAGAGAAGGTCTGAGAAGAGCCTGGAAGTTGTGAAGAGGGCAAAGGAGGTGCCAACTGGGAGTGATTTTCCCTAGATCTCTGCCATTCAGGATTTTTGTTGCTAAGTCTATTATGATTTTGGAGTCTCTTTCAATAATCAGAGAAGTGAGGTTTTGATCTAGAGCCATTTGCACCCCTTTGATGAGACCCCAGATTTCTGCTGAATTTTTTGTGTTGTATCCGAGATTTTCTGCAGTGAGGCTTTGAATTTGGCCCAAGTTATTTCTTATGACCACTCCATAGCCTGCGTTTCCTGGATTTCCTTTTGATGCGCCATCAAAATTGACCTTATGGAAGCCTGGTAGGGGGGGGGACCACTTAGAGGGACTAAGGGATTTTGGAAATAGAGGGGGTTGATGAGGAGGGGTGGAGTGTGAAAATGAGAAGCCCCAAGAGTTGAGGATMAAGAGTTCACTTGGGTCAGTGGGGAAGTCTTCCTTGATCCATAAATGTAGCTGAAAAGTTTCYTGGAGATGYAGGAGGATTGTACTCCAGAGGAGGGTAGGAGGAGATGGTTGGGAATGAAATATTCTTTTGTTCCTCTCCTTCCATAGTTGCCACACTATGAAGCCTGGTAAGAGTTTCCAGGCTCTATTCAAGATAGGACTTTTGAAGGGACTGGAGCCCTAATCCCTGATAGTTCTTATGATGCTATTTTTAACTCATTTGGTTCTTCTCATGAGCTGAGTGGTTTGGTTCCATATGGTCTCACTGAGTAGATAGTTATTTAGGAGGTGCTCCACGATTTCAGCTTGGAGATGATAGAGATGGCTTATCGAGAGGCAAATGAAACCTCCGTTTTGGAGGTTGTCCCAGGTTAAGATCTTGTTCTGTAGTAAAAGCCAGAGGAAAGTAGAGATTTTGGGCTAGAGTTTTGATTTCCATATTGTTGTCTTTCTGAAGGTTATGGAAATTCTCCTGAAGAGTGTATCCATCCTTGAGTGTGAAGCTTCCATGAGGTGTGTATCCCCATCTGAGAATGTCTTGGTCTGTGATTTTCCTGATTCGCCTTTGGGTTGTAGCTTGTTTCCAGTGATGCAGGTCATAGTTCATTTCCACTTGGAGTTCCTGATGAGTTGATTTCCAGCTTCACCAGGGAGAGTCACTGGGGGTTTATGTCCATAGATCTACCACTTTGAGAGTGGCAAGATCTTGAATGTGATTTCCATAGGGTTATAAATTTTCTTCTAGTCATAGGGGTGGAATTTTCTTCCAGGAATCCGTCCATAATAGGGCACTTTGACCATTGCGAACTTCCCATAAATCATGTTCCTGTATGAGTGGTCAATTTTTCCAGGCTGCATTCTAGATGTTGGAGCCCTAAATTTTCCCTTGCATTCTTATAAGTTGACTTTGGTGCATATTTGAGGCATATTTTCATTTCCAGAGTTTTGCTCAGAGCTCTATTGGAGTTTTGATCCATCTCCACCAAATTCTTTCTCCCGTGGTGCTATTTAATTTACCAGGGTCCTGAAGGCCCAGACCACCTGAAGATTTAGGCTTGCAGACTTTGTCCTAGCTGACTAAGGCCCATTTTTTGTTCGGGTTGTGTCCATGCCATAGAAATTTTCTTTGCAAATTCTATATTTTCTTATGAATGATTGGGAGGAGGCTAGGGAAATAAAGAGGTAAGTTGGGATGGCTTGGAGGAATGACTTTAAGAGAACAATTCTTGCTGGAAGGTTGAGGGAGTGAAAGGTCCAGTTGTTGAGACGGTTGGTGATGGAGAGTAGGAGAGACTTCCAGGAGATGTTTCTGGTTGTTGATTCAGAAAGAGGGAGTCTCAGGTAGCGAGAGGGCAGAGTGCAGACATGGGTATTCAGAATTTGAGAAAGGTGATGTTGGATTGCCATAGGAGTATTGAAAAACAAGAGCTATGATTTGGACAGATTAAAGGTGGTGCCAGAGGCTTCACTGAAATCAGAGAGGATGGAGCTTATTTTGATTGATTCTTGTGCAGTAGGGGTTTTCATTAGTAGCATGTCATTAACAAATTGGATATGGGAGGTTTTTGGTTGTAATCCATGAAGAGGGAGGCCTTGGAGGGATCCATTTTGAATTGAGGCCTTGATATAGCATTCTAGTCCTTCAACCATTATGAAAAAAAGAAAAGGGGAGAGAGGGTCACCTTACCTTATCCCTTTTGAGGGGGAGAAGGGTTGAGAGGGGACACCATTGATGAGGATTGAGAAGAAGGTTGAGGAAATGAGGTTCATTATCTAGGAGACCCAATCCCTGTTGAAATCGAAATCTGATAGGAGTGCTTTCATATATTGGCATCTTAATTTGTCAAAAGATTTTGAAAGGTCAAGTTTTAGAAGCATACCTAGAGTGCAAGTGCTTTTGAGTGAGTGAATGATTTCATGGAAAAGAATGACACTATCCATGATTTTCCTTCCTTCGACATATCCTGATTGCTCCTTTGAGATGATGAAGGGTAGAATTAGCTTGAGTCTTAGAGCTATGACCTTGGAAATGATTTTGTAGATCACATTGCAAAGAGCTATGGGTCTGAAGTTCCTCGGGTTTGTGACTCTTTCTTATTTGGGTACTCGGGTGAGGAAAGTGGCATTTAGTGCTGGAAGAAATTTGCCTGAGCTGCTTGATTCCTCCACCAGCTACCACACTTCCTCCCTTAAAATTGGCCAATAGGAGTGGAAGAAGTCAGTTGTTAAACCATCTGGACCTAGAGCCTTTCCTATGGGTAACTCCTGAATAGCCTCATCCACTTCTACTTGTGTTATTGGTGTCATGAGAGCCTCATTATGTTCCTGGGTGATTATAGTTGGGATGTTTTGGATCACCCGCTCTATTGCTGGGGTGCAATCCACCCGGGGTTCTGAGAGGAGATTCGTGGAGAATTTTGTTAGCTCATGCGTTATTTCCTGATGATTTAACAGGTTGTTGCCTTGCGAGTCATCCAGCTTCGTGATGTGATTGATAAGGCGTCTGTGGATCATAGAACGGTGGAAGATTTTTCTGTTCTTCTCTCCTTCGTTGAGCCATTTAACCTGAGATTTCTATCTCCACAAGATCTCTTCTTGCTTGTTTCTTTCTTCTAGTTTCCTTTTGAGTTCACTTTCTTCCTGTTGTTGGGTGATTGTGTATCCCGCTTGAATGAATTGTGCCTGGAGGTTCTCTAGTTTTTGTTCCAGTAATTTACTCTCCTGAAGCCCCTTTTGAATCCATTTGATAGGATCCACAATTATGCCAACATCTTTTGATGATATCTTCTGTAGTTTTCCCTACACATTTTGTCTCTTGTATCAAGAATATACCAGGGTCTTCCATTTTGATATAGTTTTAGAGAGTCCTTTGTTTGGATCTTCCATTTAGGCCTTTGAAATTCCAAGTGAGGATGTTCATAGTTAACAATTAGGTGGGTGGGAAAAGGATCTCTTTGAGAGCTTGTGAATCTATCCCGAGTTGATCATATAGTTTCTCGCTTCCTTTATTAGCTGATGAGCCAATTTTATGCCTCGTCGCTTGTTTTCTTTTGGGTGTTTTCTTGGATCTTGGTTTGGTTCTATGTGTATCCCTAACCTTGATGTATCCCTTGCTGATGTGTCCAGAAATACTTTGTGAACTTTCCTGAGTTGGTCCTCTGGTAAGGTTTGAAGATCCTTCTTGTTGAGTGCTTCTTCTAACCTGTCTAGGTTGATTTCTGCTAGGTCCTACTCATCCATTTCCATGACTGTGTCTTCGTCTCTTTTTGGTTACTTCCCTAAGACTAGGTGAGTCTGTGGATTTGCTTGGTTTG
>JASDQU010027024.1:7749-29494 GCA_032191745.1 Picea mariana
AAATGTCTCGGTGTTCGATCAATGACTCACAATAACCCTTGAGATATACGGTCCACGTCCGGCCTCGCTATTTCTCTATTTAACGATTCAGGGTTTTGGGAGACAAGGACCTCTATCCTTCCAACTCGCGATACCCGAAATCGTGATGTGGACCAACGGTCCAGATCTACCTATGATCGACGGTTCGAAATATTTTGGGCCTTTTCCCAAAACCTTGACCGCTTGCCACGTGTCCTATGGATGGTCACAATGATTTCAGGATTTTGTCGAGTCCTCTCCTTTTCTTCTACGAGGGTTAAAGCTCGTTCTCCTCTTTCTGGATCCGATGGCTATTGGTCCTTTATGCGAGATATAACGACTCAGATCAAATCTTCTGTGTGTCTCCCAGGGACTAAACCCCGTGCACATATCCTTGATCCAACGAATCTCATGCTGCTACGCTCTAGATCCAACAGCTGGCGTGTTTTCACAGTTTCACGTCTCTGGGAGTCGAAAGACTCTCCCTCTTATGTTTCTAGGTCTGTGAAATGCCGAAAACTTAAAATGCACATTCCTCGTCCTTTCTGAACTCGATTAATACCTCAGATCTGTTAGCAGGACCAATCTTACGGCTATGACTGCTTGTCCTTTGCTTCTTTAGCATGTTTTTTTTTTGCTGTCTCTGTAAAGAGTTTCTCCTGAAGAAGGAAATTCATGAATCTTTCACGAATTCTTTAAAGAACTCATGTATCTTTAATTTTTTCTTCCTTTTGCAACTCTTCTTCGTGAATCTTTCACGAATCTTTAAATGTTCATGATTCTTTATTGTTTCTACCTTCTATAGTTTCTGCTTCCTCGCACTGCTGTCTACAATGATCTTTTGAGCAGACTGACGAACAACTCTCCAAGCCTTGTGAAGAAACTGTGTCCTGTGCTCTCGATGACAGTTTAAGCTGTGCACTTCTTAGAATCGTGCTACTCTCCAGACTGTGTGAAGAGGCTTACGTTTGATGCTCTGATACCATGATAAATTGAGAGGCAGAGAATACAGAGAAGGAGTAGAACAAAAAATAGTATTCAGTATATTAGGTATATGAGGAAAAGAGTATTGTGGAAAAGGGAAAAGAGCTGAGATAAATAGGCTCAAGCAAATGAATAACATAAAGAAATGATAGTACAGTTGGCCAGGATAGCTGGCAGTGTACAGTCAGGTTGTTGATGTTAGATTATATTTAACATCACTGGTATACCAAATAGGCATCGATTCCTAAGTTTCTCACATTGAATTGGGTAATTCCATTTTGGTTTTGCAAAATGGATTATTATGATAAAAGCTTCGTCCCCTCTATATGTTATCATTGACACTGTTCAAAATCGCCTCCATTTTTTCATTGTTTGACATGTTAAAAGACCTTTGGAAGTTGATATGAACAATATAGTTGTCTGATATTTGCAAGCATAACACATGAAGTTTATCACAAACAAAAATTCATTTTCAGGCATGCTGGAGGCAATTCAGTGCAAGACCTTTTGATCTCATAGACAATAATTAAATTTATTTCATTTTTGTTTGATGAAAAAGGAATCAGAAGAAACAAGCACACCAGCAAATACACAATCTTAGTGACCACATACCCCTTCTTCTCGCAAGTATCCACCACTGATCTGTTTGTCACATTCAATAGCCTTGAAGAAGTTCCAATTCACCGAGCATCCGACCTTCTCAAGATGCTCCCGAAGCAATTTTACAGTTGGACATCTAAAGCTGTTATGGATCATCCTTTCACACTCTTCCTTAGTGGTTCCAGTGGAGTTGTATAGTGAGGATGCAACAGAGGAAGATGAAGGTTTCTTCTTAGCAAAGTCCTCCATTGTTCTGAGTGTGATGTTTTCAAAGCTTCTTGGGTAAATTAGCTGATCGGAGTTAAACCCCTATACCCATCCGAGCTCTTAAGCCCTAAACCCTTGGACCTCTTTGTTTAGGAGAGAATTTCAGTACGAGAGAAAGAAAAAATATTGTGAATGTTTTTCATTTGTCAGGTGATTTATTCTAGGGTTTCGACACAAAAAAATAAAAGTGGTGTTCAGTGCGAAGCAAGGGTTAGCGATGAAGCTGTTGTACTGTGGAAACATAGAGTATGAGGCTCGGCAGTCAGAGATTGAGTGTTGGTTTGGCAGTAAATATTTCGGGTTAAAGGAAAATTTTGGTTTGGCATTGCTCACCGTTATTTATCGACAAGCATTCGTTTTTTTACTTTCATCTAGATTGATATGAAAAACCTAACCGATAGAGAAAAACCCAAACAACTTGTGAGAATTGAAGACGTGGCGCAGGCGTAAAGGGCATTGAAGTCTCTGAAGGATGAGCATAAATGTGATAGCATCTTCAGTTGAATTAGAATGGATGCGAATAAGAAGAGAATAGGGTCACTGGGATGGATGACAGAGTCGAGAGTGATGCCCAGAAACAGAAGTCCATAGAAGGGGTGGGTGTGTCTTCTCTGGTATAACTGAGGGCTCATCTCTATAGAACCCAAGAGGAAGCCAAGCGCAACAAGGACGTGGCCCCTGACATTGATTTACATCGCGCAAGAAAGAGGAATAATGCCCCTCACGATATATTCTCCAACAAGAACTCCGACATTGAAGATCGATCTCACAGGGATAAATTTCAACTGAAAGCCGAGAATGATGGATCAGTTAGCTATGCGGCATTGGAGAAGAAAGAAGAACTTTATGCAAAACTTGTGCATGGAGAATATCCAGATGATGAAGAAAATGAGAAATATTGTGTGGATTTAATTCAGAGGGAAACTTTTAGAGGTTGAGCTTGAAATGTTGCAAGGGGACAATATAACTAGAATCCTAGACAATGACAGTAAAATGGATGGTGATATATCTTTTTTAGATTCAGATGGAAAACATGCAAGCATTGGTTGGACTGGGTTTTCTGGAGTTAGCAACGCACATAAGAGACTAGTAAGATCTTTGGAAAATATGTAAGAGTCGAAAGGGATGATATGAAATCAGATGTATTTGCTTCATAATGGCATAAACAATATAGAAGCTACCTGTAGTTTGCAAAACCCTAAACGTATTATCAGTTCCTTTTCCCAGGCTCTATTTAAACCCGGTTAAAGTATGTTTGAACCAACTGTTTCTATATTTAGAACATTTTGTATAGCCTTGCCATGTCCTCTGAAGAATTTATATCTGTAGTTAGAAAACCTTAAATGGTCTTCTCAATTCATCTAGGAAAAATTTGTTCGTATGTAGGAAACCATAGTGGGATTTTTCAGTTTGATTTTCTAAGGCATAAATTACCCTGTAAAGTATGAACTATGCATGATCTATTGTTCTCAGAGAGGTCATTGTTTTTTGGGGGGGGCGTTACAAAAGTATGCATCAACACCCATCCCTCATTAATGCGCGATCTCACAATTGTGGTTCCGATAGCAAATCGGATGGAAATTCTAGGTATCTAACAAAATACAGATGCTTACTATTCAAGTCCTTGGTAGCAGAGAAGAAGCCTGCAACTATTATTCTCATTGGAATATAGTTTATAAACAAGATTTTCTTCCCTAATTATGTTGGATTCATGGTTTATTCTTCATTCTAGCTGGTAATGCGTAACCTCTATGGTTCATATCCAAGGCTGCAAGCTAAGTTTAAAACAACATATTTGAAATGTAGGGCCCTTTACTCAAAAGTTTCTTTGGCACAGGAATATTGTAGAGCATCCAAGCTCTTCCTGGAGATTATGTCCATATTATTTCGTCATTGTAATGTAACAACTCTAATTGGATCGCAGATGAAAGAGACAAAATCCCAGAGCTTTGGGTGGTCAAGCCCAGGTTTCAGTTTTGAAACCGGGCTCTCATACCAAATGTAACACCCATCTAGGATTTTGGGAAAATAATCATTCATTACATACATACACAATAACAACTTTGTTTTTAACATAATTTCATTTATTTTTAATTCACACCATTATTTTACATTTTCTCAATGATAAATCTAAATAACATGATGAAATAAGTAATAGGTCAACTCTAAGGTTTAGAACTTAAAACAAAATTATATACAAAATATCAATAACAAATACCACCGAAAAATACCTCCTCCTTAGTTTGTTGAAGCTCATCAATTGTAATGTAGTCCTAGGCACTTCCAAACATTCTTTTCCTGCTTTCCCAGAGTGAAACAATGGAATCCTCCTAGCCAACTAGGAGCCTAGTCGACTTCCTATCTCCAAGAAAACTTTCGGTTTCTTGGCCCTCCATTCCCGTGACTCTAAAAACAACAAAGCACATATTCTTTAAGAAAACCATCATAAGAAATATATCTTCCGAAGATTTCACAACCTCTCATGATGTTCCAACCTCCTAATCCTCCCTTCTTCACCACTTCTCCTCCTTATTTATCAAGTTTCCAAACACCACTCCCCAAGTCTCCTCAACCACCCTCATTATTATCTATCAACCTCCCTTATCCAGATTTTTGGTAAAAGATTAAAATAAAACTATAGTATAAATGACTTTCATTAAACAACAATAAATAAAATGAAAAGTCTTTCTTCTCATGCTAGATAATAAATGTAATTTGACAATTTTCTCCAAACTGTACATAACAACCCACCATGCTCATTTAATTCATGAAACCAACCATCAATCAAGTCAAGAAGGTATTTAATGCTTCTAGATATTTTGTATGCAATATAATTTAAATATTCAATAAACATTCAATTAAATAGTTAATAATTTACTTTAATAATTAATGCATTAATTAATTGTACTAGTGTACATGCGTAGGGTATGTGTGCATATCTAGCGGACACATATCTCATGTATGTACTAAGGATAAACAACCATTGCCTCTATTTCATAGTTCCTATATGATAACCAAGACATATAGGACAACAGATCAAGTAATGCATCATTTAATAATCTTAATGAACAAAATTACACGAATTCATCAATAACTCATTATCACACTTAAAATATAAATAGGAAATCAAACAGGGTTTTAAACATGGTAGGAGCTAAGTGAGTAAACAATAGTGACATCTCTAATCCCCAATCAGTATTCTCAACTAACATCGAAGCATCCTTCCTTCCTAACCTACTTCCATCTTCCATCCTATCCTTTCCCCTGTTGGAATAAGATGGAGCGTCAACTATATTGACCTAACTCCAGATAGAACCCATAAGCAGAAGTGTCATACATCTCGACCAAGATTCCCCAGTAGGCAACTAGCAGTCACCATCACACATCTAGGGGAACGTGTCTTCACACAACCCTCCCACGACTCTAGGTTTCGGAGGTTAGACGGTGGGAAATACCTCCACCCCTCCTTATAGAACTAGGGTCAACACCCTATATCGATCCATACTGTACAACTACTATTCTTAGAGTCATGTCATCAAACAACCACTCTAGGCAAGTTGTGTGTCCTGTCAAAACCACACTCATGACAAATCATAGCAATATTTTGAATCATAAATTAAATTATAAGTACAAGATATAGCATATACTATCTTCTTGATGTCTACGACATCCAAGTCACCTCAACACTATAGTGATTTGGTTATCGCATAACTCATTAACTTGTAAGTTGATCCACCAATAACTCATATCTATGCATATACATAATAATTTCATATAAGGATCCATATCTATATTGACGTTCAATTTAAGAAATGCATGTTTATTTTTATCATGTCTGGCATCTGTTATGCATTCACATCATAACTTGAACTAGTATCCATGTGCCTAAATTCCACATTTTAACTTACATGTTTAAACAAGCCAAAGAGCTATCATCATCATGAATATATAACAATGAAAATAATATCATGAAACACATAAAAATATGTACATATCTCAAATATCCATCTCAATCTAACTGAGCCCAAACAAATGTTAAGAATTGAATTACTAAGATGAGTAAACAGTCAATCTTCTAACTCCCTAAAGGTCAAGATATGGGGTGTTATAACAAGATTCATAAGCTTCCTTAAAATATGAGTCTTCCTTGTACATTTCTTTGAGGTTTTCAAACCCCAAACTCTCCACTTGGAATTCTTGCAAGATCAAACATCTCTTGCTCAAATCATCTACAACTTTGTTAGAATTCCCATTAATATTCTTAATGACAAAAGTAAAATTCTGCATGAATTCTAGCCATTTGGCATGTCGATGATTCAACTTCTCTTGTCTGGTTAAAAATTGCAAACCATGATTTTCAGTATATGGAATAAAATCTTTTGGTATAAGATAATGCCTCCATTTTTTCAAAGATTGAATTATATCATAAAATTCCTTATCATAGGTTGAATGTTTCCTCTTAGCATCATTCAAATTCTCACTAAAATAAGCAACAGGATTATCATCTTGACTTGAAACTGCATCGATGGCCACTTCACTCACATCACATTTGACTTGGAAAGTCTTACTAAAATCTGGCAGAATCAATATGGGTTGTTCTGTTATCTTCTCCTTTAACAGTCTAAATCCTTTCTCAACTTATTTTTTACAATCAAAGGATCCATTTTCCTTCTTTATAATATTCACTATGGGTGCACATATACTGCTAAAATTCTTGATGAATTTTCTGTACTTACTTGCTAACCCATGAAAAAATCTTACTTCAAATGCACTTCTTAGTGAAGGCCACTCCTTTATAACTTTCACCTTCTCTGGATCCATCTTAAATTCATTTGAAGAAATCACAAACTCCAAATATACAAGTTATGCATTCATAAAAGAACATTTGTTCAAGTTTACTAACAACTTCTCTTGCTGCAATCTTCTCAACACCATCCTCAAGTGTCTCAAATGTTCCTCCTTAGTCTTGCTGTAGATTAGGATATTATCCAAATACACAATTACAAGCTTCCGAATAAAATATTTGAGCAGTTCATTCATTAACCTCATGAATGTACTTGGAGAATTAGTTAAACCAAATGGCATAACAATCCACTCACACAACCCTTCATTTGTTTTGAATGTTGTTTTCCATTCATCTCATCCTTATCTGATGATAACCACTTTTCAAATCTATATTGGAAAATAACTAGCTCCACTCAAACAATCCATCAAATCATCCATTCTAGGTAAAGGAAATATATACTTGATGGTTATCTTATTGATATCTTTAGAGTCTTTGGACATTCTCTAACCACCATCCTTCTTTGGACTCAACACAGTTGGTACTGAACACAATCTGAAACTTTCTCTTATCAACCCTTTGTCCAACAACTCTTGGACCTGCTTCTTGACATGTTCATTCTCCTCAGGGATCAACCTATATGCTGCTTTGTTTGGAAAACTTGCTCCCAGAATAAGGTCAATATGATGGATAATAATTTTGATGGGTGGTAAATTATGAGGAAAATCATCCACCACAATGTCAACAAACTCATTCAATAATTCTTGGATTTCAACAGGAGAATCATTTATGGAATTATTTGTAAGGATATCTCTCGGTTTACCTATAACAACAAACTGTAATTCCTAATATTTCTTAATTTTCTTTGAGAGCTCCTTCCCACTCATGAGGAATATACTCAAACAAGCCTCCCTTTCAACTCCTTTATCTTCTCATGGCACAACAACATATGTTTGTACCCATTCTTCTCAAGGTTATATGTATTCTTTCTCCCATCTTGTATGACATTTCTATCATATTTCCATGGCCTCCCCCAACAAAGCATGACAAACATACATAGGTATGACATCACATAAAACTTCAACCTTATAACTACCAATATTAAATTCAACTTTACATTGTCTACTTACCATTACTTGATGTCCCTTTTGTAGCCAAGACACCCTATACATATCTAGATGTGCTATCATTTCCAACTTTAGTTTTTCCACCATTTCTGTGGACACTAAATTTTGAGTGCTTCCACCGTCTATGATCACCTTGCATACTATATCCTTTGATTTTCAAGTTGTTCTAAACAAACTATTTCTTTGTGATGTGTCTTGCACCTCCTTTTCTAGCTTCACAAGGGCTTTGCTCATCATGATATTTCGACTTTCGTTGCTTATGCTTTTGTCTCTGCCTCTGCAATATTTTGTTGAGACTCAACAACATGGGATTCTCTAAAACCTGCGGTTTTATTTTAGGACATTCCAAAGACATGTGTCATGTCTTCCCACAAGCATAACACTTAACCTAGTATCCTCTGCCTCTTCCTATACCTCTTGGAAAAGGTATCCTTCCTCTAGAGTCTCCTCCTCTAGAGCTTCCTTCTCTAGCTATCCGGTTGCTAGAACTACTAGATTCTTCCCCTGTCTTTTGGAACTTTTCTCTTGTGGTTCCTTTCCCTCGGGTTGGATTCTCTCCCCTATTCTTCTGGTTCTACTTCCTTGCTTGTTTTTCTTCTTCCTTCAAGGATACCTGATAAACATCTTCTACAGTCCTCACCATCACTAAACTAATCTCATCTTCGATTTCATACCTCAACCCATTGGTATACCTAGCAACTTTATCTTCATCATTTTCCCTATGTCCTTCTCTTATATTCATTTTATAAAATTATTCAGTATATTCCTTCACTAACAAACATTTATGTCTCAGATTCTGTAATCTTCTAAACAAATTGAGTTGATATTCCTTGGGTTCAAATTTATCCTTGAGTTTAGCTATGATTCTATCCCAACTCTTAATCTTGGGCTTACCTTTTCTCCTTTTTTCATCTTGTAACTCATCCCACCATAAAGTTGCATGTCCCTTCAACCTTGTCATAATATTCTTTACTTTCTTCTAATCATCGATCTCCTCATAATTAAAATATTTTTCTAAGGCATTTATCGAGTCAAACAATTCTTCTACATTCAAATTACCTTCATACATTGGGACTTCCATCTTCTCCCTAGTTCCCATATTGAAAACAAATCTCAAAAATCGTTCCTATATTGCTTCATCTCCTGTAACTTCCTCTTCTTTTGTATTTTCACTCTTTTCATCACTAACATCACGAGTCTATGGTGCCCTCCTTTCCGTTTCTTCCATGGTTTCCAGTATTGCATAAAGTTGTCTCATTTCTTCCTTGATAGCTACGTTGGCTATATTGTCTATAGGCCCTTTACCACACACTGTGCATAATTTTCCTATTCACGAGGGTCCTTTTCCTTTCTCAAGGATATGCACATAACCACAGAGTAAAAACCAAGTGCTTAGCAAAAAGGGCTCTAGGTTCTGTAACTTGTCATAAAGTTATATTAACCATCGGATGTGGGTATTATCCTATCCTTCCACTGACGACTCTAAGACT
The DNA here is from genome assembly GCA_032191745.1 of Picea mariana. Lineage (NCBI taxonomy): Eukaryota > Viridiplantae > Streptophyta > Pinopsida > Pinales > Pinaceae > Picea > Picea mariana. Next base: position 17,019 of record JASDQU010027024.1, read on the forward strand.
TGATCGAACGGCTAGTGGGGATTATCCTCCCTTGCATGATATACGATTGACAAAGGATTTAGGGCTCTAGGGTTCGAGACATTTCCACTCCTGCATCAGCTAGAAGGTAACCCCTTGAGGAAGCTACATGGAAGTATAAATAAGAGAGCAAGGATCTGCTACTAGAACCTATTGATAACATTGAATATTTATTATTGTGTAAATTATATTGAAGGTACGCATTGATACAAATTAAGTTATTCAAGTCTGAGGTAGCACAAAGGGTTGACGATGAAAATTTCATAATTGTAGAAAATATCAGAAAAACCCTAGTTTTTGAGGTGTATGCGGGATGCAATGGAGAAGGGTGCATACAAACTCGAGATGGAAGTATAACAGGGTGCATACACACGCAGGCTAGCAGTATAATAGGATGTGTACATGAGGGAAGAGCCATTAAAACATATGAATATGAATATGCCAGGTTGTCTACATGAGAAATGGTTATGGGGGTTTGAGGATTTTCCCTAGAGAGTCTATTGGCTTCATGGCACTTACTATATAAGTCATATCTACAGAACTATAGTGCTGGTATAATTAATATTATCATCAGTACATCTTGTTAAGTGTTGAGTCACATCTTGTATTTCTTGTCATATGGTTAAAGGTTTTTGTGGTACATGGTTGAGAGATTTTTTTTGTGAAGTGTCTATGAACTGGTTGATGTATTGAGAGGTTGTATATCAATAAGGGTTTGATTTCTAGTCCATGTGAGGGTTATTATACTTGTTCATGATTATACATAGTTATATGGCACATGACTAGAGATATATAGATGGAATTTGTTAATGGATATGTATGAGGATGTATGCATATGGAACAACTATAGTCTGGACTGAGTGACAAGCTACAGGTTGATGTGACAAAGGTAGCAGAGGGTCATATTTTTTCAAGAAAGAGAAAACCCTAGTTTTCAGAAGGCATACGCGGGCTATAGTATAGAAAGGCCATGTACATACATGGGTTGCAATATAGAAAGGGAACATACATACACAAGTTGCAGCACAAATAGGTCATGTACCCGTCAGATTTTGTTGGTACAGGCTGAGTACAGGTACATGTTGGTTATAGGACAGTGGAATAGTTTGGTTACAGGTTATTGGAACAAATTGGTACATGTTTACAGTGATATATCTCTCAGTGACAGTGTGGTAGTGGTTTAATCATTTCACTTATATTTCAGGGTGGTAGGACGTGGATAGGATAGGTGGTTGTATCCATATTTCGGTTGTAGCCGGAAAACATAGGGAGTTGTAGCCTCCTTTTGGTTGTAGCCAGAGAATTGGGGATTTGGAGCTTCCATGAGGTTATAGCCTGAGAAACTAGGGGGTTGGAGCCTCCTTCCAGTTGTAGTTGGAAAACAAAGGTATTTGGTGCTTCCAATGAATATAATTCTTAAATACATATAAGAAAAAACATTATGTGGTTTTATCTAGCATTGGGTTTCCACGTAAAAATACTGGTGTACTATGTATGTGTATGATTTCTCATCGTTCATGGTTTATTTACTTTGCACTTGTTGAATGATAATGGTATATTGATCATAAAAATAAAAATAAAAACACTTACTGATTCACCCCCTGTCTTAGTAATCCAACAATTGGTATCAGAGGAGGTTCCTTCAGAAATCAGTTTAACCACTGAAAGGTAGATCGTGGAGATCAAAGTATGTATAAAAATGGAATACCACAGTTTGATGGACAAAACTTTGCATTATGGAGCAGAAGGATGAAAACATATGTACACACACATGGATTTGAGGTTTGGTAATTAGGTGTAGATGGATATAAAGAACCACCAATTCCACCAACAAATGAAAATGCAAGGAAACTCAGTCTAAATAATTATAAAGCCAAAAATGTTGTTCTAAATGGTCTTGGTGATTCCATATATGGCAAGGTTATGCATTGCATCTCCGCAAAAGAGATTTGGGACAAACTTCAAATTATTTATGAAGGAGATGCAAAAGTCAAGTCAACAAAAATTCAAACTTACAAAGGTCAATTTGAACAGTTGAAAATGAATGAATATGAGAATATTGCAACTTAATTCTTAAGAGTTGATGAAACAGTGAATGTAATCAAATTATTGGGAGAAGACATTGATGAATCTATAAATTTTTAGTAGGTACTAAGATATCTTCCAATGATATTCAATCCTAAGGTATCAACACTAGAAGAAACAACATATTTGGACTAAATAAGCATGGATGATCTAGAAGGAATTTTCATATCTTATGAAACGAGAACCAAACAAGAGAATCCATGTACAAAAGAAGTAGCATTCAAAGCATCTAGTAAGTCAAAGTGAAAGGGAAATCAAAAGGAAAAAGAATATAGCAGCAACAGTGACATCTCAAAGGACGATGAAGAAGTAGTCAACTTCGTTCGAAGAATGAAAAAGGAAACTGACAACATATATAAAGGTAAGCTTCCATTGATTTGTTTTAATTATGATGGTATTGGTCATTTTGCTAACAAATTTCCCCATAAGAAAAAAGAAAATAAATTAATAAGATGATTCAAATAACAAAAAAAACTATAAAGGAAAAAGAATGAAAAATAAAGTCTTCAAGAAAAGTTTCTGCACCAAGGAAGACAACTCCTCATCAGATGAATATGAAGTCAGTGAAAGTGAGACCGAAAGAGTTCTATTCATGGAAGTAGAAGACTCCGATAAATAATTCACCTAATATGAATATGAATTGGAATAATTTGACTATAGAGAAGAATTGTTGAGGGCTATAGAAGTTATAAAAATAGAAAAGAAGAAAAAAAAAGAAGTTCCAGGAAGAACTAAACAAGAAAGAAGGTGAAGTCAGTGAAAGTGAGACTGAAAGAGTTCTATTCATGGAAGTAGAAGACTCCGATAAATAATTCACCTAATATGAATATGAATTGGAATAATTTGACTACAGAGAAGAATTGTTGAGGGCTATAGAAGTTATAAAAATAGAAAAGAAGAAAAAAAAAGAAGTTCCAGGAAGAACTAAACAAGAAAGAAGACAGTCAGAATTCAAACTCTGAAGAAATAGATAACATGATCATTGATTTGAAGGTTCAAATAGAAGAAGACAAAAGAATCGAAGAAGCACTCAAAGAACAACTGGAAGAAAAAGAAAGGATTATTGAAAACATGGAAGTAGAGATTGGCACATTGAGAAAATACCTTCAACAAAAAAACATGCAGAATAGATATAAGGTTATGGATAATATTATCAACAATCAGAGGCCACATAATGAAAAGTATGGGCTAGGATACAATCAGGTAGAAAGAGGCTCAAACTCCAAAAATACAGATCAAGAAACAAAATGAAGAAGTTATGTAGAGGCAATCAAAGGATCTCCTGAGAAGGAAGAAAACAAGAGGTTTCATTACAAAGATGCTCCACCACCCAAAAGATTCATATTTCAGAATCCACAGTGGCCATAACAAAAAGGATTTCAAGAAGAAGTTGGGTTCAGAAGAGTAACTCCCTTAAGAAGACCTTCAACTCCCAGTTATCAAACTATATTTTTTGTTTTATGTTATGCATGTAATAATTTTGGACATAAAGATGTAAATTGCAGAGAAAATAGCAGAAACAGAAAAAACCTTGAAACTCGTGAAAAAAAGGTTTATCCAAGAATGCCTAGTGAAACACATAATATAAGCTACAACATGTTTGAATCTTTGAGCACCGAAGTGGAATGATAAGAAAAATAAACATGGTTGATATGTTGATAGTGGCTACCCAAAGCACATGACAGGTGATGAGGATATGTTTCTAACATTAAAAAAGGAAAGAGATGGATCAATCTCCTTTGGAAACGACAACTTAGCTAGAATCATTGGAAAGGGGACAATGAGAATTGGAAACAAGAATACCAAGGAAGGAAATGTTTTACTGGTGGAAGATATGAAACATAATATTCTAAGTGTAATTCAAATGTGTGACCAAGGTCACAAACTTGTGTTCGATTCACATAAGTGTGAGATAATAAAATATTGTTTAGATAAATTGGTCGCAACAATTGTAAGAACTTCATGCAACATATATGTATTAAGTGAAATTGGAAATGAAAAGTTTTTTCTAGGAAAGGAAGATGAAGTTTGGATATGGCACAAAAGAATGGGTCACATAAACTTCAATAACCTTGTCAAAGTGAGAAAAAAAAAAGAATCCAGAGAAATTCCCCAGATCACGAAGCCAACCAACACATTATGCAAGCATTGTCAACGAGGAAAGAAAACAAAGACCATATTCAAATCAAAAGAATAATCAACGACAAGACCACTGGAAATTGTGCATATCGATCTAGTTGGAACAACTAGAACAAAGGGTTTAAAAGGTGAGAAATACTTTATGTTATTGGTTAATGATTATACAAGAATGATTGTAGTTTGTTTTCTCAGGAAGAAATTAGAAGCATTTGAAAACTTCAAGGTATACAAGGAAATGGTTGAAAATTAAATTGATTCAAAAATAAAATGCTTGAGATCAAACAATGGAGGAGAGTTTACTTCAAAGTGATTTATGGATTTCTGCAGCAAGCATGGAATAAAAAGGCAATTCTTCATTGCTAGGACACCTCAACACAATGGGGTCGTCGAAAGAAAGAAAAATATAGTACAGGAAATGGATCGAACAATGTTAATGGATTCGAAATTGATAGATGTTTTTTGGACACATGTAGTGCATACAAACGTTCACATTCAAAACAAAGTAATTCTCAGAAACAAAATCAAAAAAATACCTGTGTGCTATGGAAAGGAAGACTAACAAATGTGAAACACTTTAGAGTTTTTGGAAGCAAAAGCTACATCAAAAGAGAATGTAACGAAATGGGAAAGTTTGATTCTCGTGTGGACAAAGGTGTACTTTTTGGTTACTCGAGTAAAAGGAAAGCATACAAATGTTACAATATAAGTCTAAACAAAGTTGTGGAAAGCATAAATGTAACGGTTGATGAGACAGGTGGACGAAAATTAAAGGAAGAAGAAAATGAGTCAATGGAACATGTTTACGAAGAAGAAGCAAAGGATGAAGAAGTACCAGAAGGGGAAGATGAAGAAGATTGAATAGAAGTGGAAGAGAAATAACAACAAGTACCTCCAAATGCACCTAGAAAATGAATACAAAATAATAATCCCTCATATCATATTATCGGGAAGAAAGATGTAGGAGTTGAGACTAGCAGAAGAATTCACTCACCAGAAAAACTGCACCTAGCACTCTTATCTTCGATTGAACCAAATAGCTTTGAAAAAGCTATCAAGGATGAATTATGGATACAGGCCATGAATGAAGAGTTGGATCAAATAGAGAAGAATGACACTTGGGAATTGGTTCCAAGACCAAGGTAATGTGATCGTCACAAACTGGGTCTTCAAAAATAAATTGAATGAAGATGGACAACTTACCAGGAACAAAACTAGATTGGTATGTGATCTGAAAATGAAAAGTCTTGAGTCTCTTTAAAATTGCAAGTGTAAATTGTATGTGTTTGGGTAATAGGATCAAGTAACAAACACATAAAAATTAGTTAGTTTTTTACTTAATCACGAGAAACATAAATAGACATATCAACCATCAAAGTAAACACATTAACACAACAAAATGATAAAGGAGTTCACCCCTCTCTTGGGATACATCTCTTGGTACAACTTCTAATGGATCATTTGTATTAATGCTCAAAGTGTCAAAATAAGTGCTTTACGATGCTCAGAATGAAAAACAGATGGCTTCATTGGCTCCAGAATGTCCAAAAACCCCTAGTTAGGCTCTTCCTGCACCTGGTTTGGCCAAAACCTGAGTAGGAAACTCTTCCTAGAAGTTTCTCCCCATTCTTTGTTGTCTTCACTCGCCAAAATGCACTTGTGTGTGACTAACCTGGCTCACGGGCGTTTCCCATGACAAAAACCCAACACCACACTCGTTCTATAATTCATGGAAAATTGTCCAATATTTAGGAGGCATACGTTCCTTTCTCGGTGGAGATGTCAGTCGCATGGCCCATGTGGTTGGGTGTCAACCTAAAACGTAGCACCTGTGTGCTAGTCTGTTGGAGTCTATGTGCAAATGGTCATATAAAAAAGTGTGGTGACTAAGGGACAAATGTTGGATAGTTTCTCACGCCTTCTGGATATATGAAAAAACATTGAACTAATCTACATTGGTAGTCATATTGTTGAAGGTTGGTGTGACCGAGGGTTGGGGCTAGCCCTCAGCCCTTTCTCCGCCTGAACCATACATAATAGAAAACTTAAATACATTTGAAATGGTATAAGGTTACATCACAAATGGTATGTTGGATGGTATCCCAACCTACGCCAACACTTTTCCACTTACCCTAGAGGTCGCGGGTTCGACCCCCACAGACTCCATAAAATTTTAGCAATGGAGGGGGTGCCACGTGGAAGACCATGACTGGTTGATGTGGCACCATAATATTTTTCACCCTTAATTCCATGTTTCCAAACCATATTGGTCCATGTACAAGCCTGCCACACCCTACCACATCAATACCTCTGCCTAGTCAACAATCCACATCACCCTGCCATGTCAGTTGTAAGGTCCGTATAGATTGTACGACCAGCTTCCACGTGGCATGTACAGATTGTACAGCCAACAAAAATTTTCTTGTTTGGAAAAGTGGACAAAACACGATATCTCTCGCATATGATGTATGTTTAAACCTGTTAAAGTTGTGTTGGGATCATGAAGATGATACCTATGCATGAGTCTATTTTCAAGAAATTTTGAGCACTTTGATTTTTAAGCATATTTTGATTCCCTGGATCACTTCTCCCCATTGGGAAGATTTTTCACCTCCAAAAGACTACTTTTATTCTATCTGAATATGAGGGTACAATTCTCTCACCTTTCCAACCTCAATCCATTTGGATTTTCTTGGATTTGTGCCTTTAATATCCACTCAAAGGTATTCCACATTCCCTCATTTTGAAGTGCTCATCCTCCTTTCAAGGATTCTATCCTCATGCAGTTCTAAAATATATTATGGCGAGATATAATCTATGGAAGGAATATGAACATGCTCTCCTTGATCATCAATCAAAGGAGGCTCATACAATCTCAAATTCTCAACATTAACAACTACATACATTTTCATATAAGGAGGCAAACCCAAATGGAATGCATCATTACCAATCTTTTCAAGAATCTTGAAAGGTCCATATCTAATTGGTTTCAATTTTTTTCCTTCTCCTTTAAACCTCTCTTTGCTAATGTAAATCCAAACTTCATATCCAACTTGGAAACTGTGATCAACACAATGCTTGTCATGTCTTGTCTTATACTTGTCTTGGATCTTTTCCAACTGTTCTTGTACCATTGCTACACCAACTAAATTTGTTCAATGATCTTCGTTTCTCTATCAATGTCATAATGACCATCAATGGAAATATCCTTCTCAAAGATAAAATATAAAGGATATTTTGGCAAATAACCAAAACATGCCTGAAATAGAGATGTTTGATTCGAAGAGTGCCTAGTCCGGTTGTACGCATGTTGAATGTAGTGTAGGTGCTCATCCCAAAGCTTAGGATGCTTGCTGCAATAACCACGAAGAAGATGTACTACTGTTCTATTCACCACTTTTGTTTTACCATTGATTTGTGGATAAAAATTTGTGCTCTTTTTCATCTTGGTGTCCATGAGTGCCCATAATCTTGACCAAAAGTTCCCAATAAATCGAGAATCTCGACCAGAAATAATGGATTTGGGCAACCAAAAATGTACCCAAACATGTTGAAAGAACATTTGTGTTGTTTTCTCAACTGCAACCTACTTCTTACAAGGAATCAAAATACACATTTTGTTGAAACGGTCAACCACAACATGAAGATAATCATGATTCTTTTTATACATAGGTAGACCTCCTACAAAGTCCATGGAAATGATTTCCCAAGGATGATAAGGAACCAGAAGTGGAGTATATAAACCCAACTTTCTATTGATAATCTTACTTGTAGCACATAAATAACATCCTCTTACATATCTTGAAACACTTTCATTCATTTTTGGCTAATAGAAATACCTTTGCAAATTATCCATTGTCTTGCCTACACCAAAGTGGCCAGCAATAAGAGAAGAGTATGCTTCCCTTATGATGTTGACTCGTTTACCCTATGGAATACATATATTTACAAGATGATACAAAATCTTATCATGCACATGGTAATACGATTCCTCAACTTGGTTAGAATAACACAAAGTTTCATAAACCTCCTTAAAATCAACATCTAAAGCATATTGTTCAACATAGCTCTCATGCATGGTAGAATTATTCTTAAGAATAACTGAAGCACTAATAATAGGCCTGGAAAGGATATCAACAACTTTGTTATAAATTCCTTTCTTATACCTTATAAGCAAGTGGAATTGTTGTAGAAAACCCATCCATCTAAAGTGCCTTTCTTGTTGTAGCATTGTTTGTGATTATAAGTATTTCAATGGTTGATGATCCGTGTGAATGATAGTTTATTTTCCAAACAAATAATGTTTCCATTTTTTCACACTTTGCACCAATTCATACAACTCCTTATCATAAGTAGGATAGTTAATCGCAACACCATTAAAAGTTCCAGAATGAAAACAAATGGGCTTACCATGTTGTAAAAATATTGCTCCCATTGCATAATTACTTGCATCTGTTTGGATATCAAATGGTTGTCTCAAATTAGGAAATGCAAGAACTGGAGCTGAATTAATCTTCTCCTTCAATGCAAGAAAATATTTTTGTTTCTTTCCTCGTCATTGGAAAACTTGCTTGATGCTTGTCATTGCATATAATGGAGCTGCAATTGAAGAGAAGTTAGCAGTAAAATTTCTCCAGTATTGGTATTCTCCCAAAAATCTTCTTACCTCAGTCACATTGTTGGGCTTGGGCCAATCCAAAATGACTTTGTCCATGGAAGGAACAATTTCCAGTTCTCCTTCTCCAACAATATGTCCCAAGTAAATAAGTGAGGTCTTTCCAAACTCACATTTAAACATAAAAAAAAATTCTTTCTTTAATACATCCAAAACTTTATTTACATGCATAACATACTCTTCACGATATTTTCTAAATATCAAAATGTCATCCAAGTAGACAATCACACAATCATCAAGAAAAGGCCTTAAAACATCATTCATGACTGTCATTAATGTAGTAGGAGCATTACAAAGCCCAAATGGCATTACCATCCATTCAAACAAACCTTGATTTTCTTTGAAAGTTGTCTTCCATGTGTCTCCTTCAACAATCCTAATATGATGATATCCACTTCTCAAATCCAACTTAGTAAAATACTTAGCATCTTTCAACTGATCAAGAAAATCATCAATTCTAGGAAGAGGATAACGATTTTTTACCGTAATCTTGTTCAAGGCTCTGAAATCTACACACATGAGCCATGTACCATATTTCTTTGGCATTAAAACAATTGGTGACCCACATGGTGATATGCTTGGCATGATGGCCCCTTTGTCAAGAAACTCTTGTATTTGATTTTTAATTTCAACATTCCCCGGGACTGACATGTTGTACATACGAATGTTTGGAAGAGGACAATCTTGCTATAATTGCATCTCATGTTGGATACCCCTTTTTTGGAGGCAATCCGTTTGGTTCCTAAAAAATCTCATCATATTGTTTAACAACCTCATATAAATCAGATTTTAACTTTGCATCACAACCTTGGAAAGCTTATTTTTCAACATTGTATTTGGGTTTGATCATCAACAAGACAAAATTCTTACTAGCATTGACTAATCTCTTCATTTATCTAGCATTTACAAGTGACAAATTCAACTTCTTTGTATGTTCTCTAACAATGTACTCAACTCCATTTTTAAACAAATTATACGTGTTCTCATGACAATGAAATATGGTTCTCATATCATATAAATATGGGCTTCCCAAAACAATACCACAAATATCCAATGGAATAAAATCAAGCTCTACCTCATCTATAAAATTTGCAGTGATGGAAAATCTAAGTTTACACCTTCTTGTCACATGCAATTTTGCATTGTCACATATCCATCCTAGAGGGTAAGGTTTAGGATGTGGATTAGTTTCCAATTTTAATTTCTTGACAATGTCTTTAGATATGAGGTTTGCTTGAGATCCAGTATCAAAAAGAGAATCTATCTTGGTATGTTTTGAAGTAACCCTTATGTGGAAAATCTCTATTCTTTCTTTTTCATGTTGAGTTTCATTGAGGCTACTGCTACTTTAAGAACTAGTACTTGCAATAGAATCCTTACTTTGAAAACCCATGGTTGTAATTTTTGTTTCATCTCCTGAATCAAAACCTAAATCATGTTGTGTAATTGCAACAGTATTTGGTTTTCCTTTGTTGTTTAACATTTTGGGTCTTTTTTCAAGATGAAGTTTCCAACAATGGCCTTCATCATGGCCATATTTTGAACAGTGTTTACATGTGAGTTTTTCTCCCTCTTTCATGACTGAAGCATTATTTCTTCCATTTCCCTTGAACTTCTTCTTTCCTTTGTCTCCATTAACAAAAGGTTTATTGTTTCCCTCTTGAGGTTCATTTATCCCTCTTGCTTCCAAATGATTTTCATGTACACAAACTTCATCTAGACTTGTAGGGTTAAAAATAAGTATTGTGTGCCTCAAGTAGCTATGAAATCCTCCAATGTATTTGATTAAAGTTTCTTGAGAAGATAAATTTGTACCCAAAATCAAAGCTCTTCTTCTAAATTATTGAGTGTAGCTTTTCACACTTTTCCCCTTAGCTTGTCTAAAATTTCATCAATTAATAATATATTTCTGCATGTATGCTAATGGATAAAAAAAAAATTTAAGTGCAACAATAAAATCATTCCAAGAGGATAAAACTTTACCATGTTTCTTCACGTCGTCTTGAGTTTTGGCTTCCCACCAAATGAGTGTTAATGAGTGTTGCACTTTCCAATCTAAGAGAAGCAAGCTAAATCTTAGTTTCATAATATTTGATTCTTTGTATCCTACAATACACTTCAATCTGACGAATCCAGTTATCCAATTTCTCAACATTTACCTCTCCATTGTACATAGGCAATTCAAACTTAATATGAAGCTTAAGAAAAGGATTTTGTAGAGGAATTTTAGCATGTTCATTTGGAGAATTTGGAGGTGGTTGTGAAATTGTAGAAGAAGTGGAATATGGAGGTGAAGGAGGTGTAGTATCACCATTCCCTCCATTTCCTTTCAGAGTTTCTTCACCACTATATTTATTACCCTTTGGAGGATTTGAGCGCTCACCTTGCAACCTTGCATTTCTTTTGTCAAATAAAACTTTCACCATCTTTGTCATATCATATAAAGATTTTATGAAAGTTTCATCCTCTTAAGTAAGAGTTTCATGACTCTCCTCATGAGCCATACTTGGTAAATATCTCCTTGAAGCTTGAGGTGATTGTGTTGTTCTCCTTCTTGAAATATGATAACTTGGCTCTACAAGTTGACATTATCCTCTTGTGAGCTTCAACCTTGTAAGAATCAGAAAAAAACACTTGCAAACAATCAAACCTTCAAAAACCTATGCTTTGATACCAACTTGATCTGAAAATGAAAAGGCTTGAGTCTCTTTAAAATTGCAAGTGTAAATTGTGTGTGCTTGGGTAATAGGCTCAAGTTACTAACACATAAAACTTAATGAGTTTTTCACTTAATCATGAGCAACATAAACAGACATAGTATTCATCAAAGTAAACACATTAAGATAACAAAATGATAAAGGGTTTCACCCCTCTTGGGCTACATCTCTTGGTCCAGCTTCCAATGGATCATTTTCATTAATTCTCAAAGTGTCAAAATCAGTGCTTTACAATGCTCAAAATGAAAAATAGATTGCTTCAATGGCTCCATCACATTCAAAAACCCCTAGTTGGGCTCTTCCTACACCTAGTTTGGCCAAAAACTGAGTAGGAAACTCTTCCTAGAAGTTTCTCCCCATTATTTCTTTTCTTCGCTCGCCAAAATGCACATGTGTGTGACTAACCTGGCTCACAAGATTTTCCTATGTGAAAAACCCAGCACCACACTCGTTCTGGAACTTGTGGTGAATTTTCGAACAACTAGGAGGCATAAGCACCTTTCTCGGTGGAGGTGTCGGTCGCGTGGCCCATGTGGTCAGGCACCGACCTAAAATTTTGCATGTTTGGCAAAGTGGAAAAAACATGATATCTCTCGCATACGACATATGTTTTAACCCATTAAAGTTGCGTTGGGATCGTGAGGACATGGCCTACGCATGAGTCCATTTTCAAGAAATTATGAGCACTTTGATTTTTGAGCATATTTTGATCCCCTGGATCAGTATGTAAAGGATATGGACAGGTTGAAGGTATCTACTTTGAAGAAACTTTTTCCCCAGTTTCCATAATGGAAGAAATCATATTGATCCTAGTTTATGCATGCTCCAATAATATCAAAGTGTAT
>JASDQU010027025.1:11747-22719 GCA_032191745.1 Picea mariana
CTTCATAGCTTCATACATGGTCCTTTGGGAAACTTCGACCAGTATACCTTACTTCGCAACTTACTGCTTGTGTTGAGAACTGTGTTGTCATCAAGGCTTGGCATTGTGTCCATTTTGTGATATTTCTTTTATGAGTCCCCCACCATCTTGCTGGTGTGGATTTAAGGGCCTCATCCATTGCCAACAATCTTTGTTGTGTTGGTACACTTGTTTCAAAATCTGATAGGAAGGTTTCTAAAGGGTTCAGACCATCAAATGTGGGTAAAGTGTTGATTGTTGTGCCGATCTAGCGAACTTCTCTGGTTAATCTAGCACATATTCTGGTAGATACTTCATACATCTGGTTCTGCCAATTCTCCAGCGCTTCTTTTGAATCTGATGAGCATGCGTTGTCACTTCGCAAACTTAGATTCCCATTGGCTATAGGGTTGATGTAATCATGTTGTTTGGCTGTCAGTTTGCAGATGTTTTCCAATTTGTATGCTTGGTCTTCTTCTCTGATGGGCTCTGTGAATCATTGACCCTCATCTAGATCTGAGGGTGCAATGACCTGAAGGCCATTTCTCTCAAATTTCATACACCTTTTCTTTAAATCAACAATAGTAGAATTTTCAAAGGCCCAATCAATTCCTAGCAATGCAGGGTAAGGGCAGTTATCATTAACAATTTCAATTACCTCAAAATCTGCAAAGGTTCTAACTTCGTCAATGTCCACAGAGACATGCTCCAGTTGTCCAAATGGGTTGACAACTTGTTGATTATCCATTCTAAGCTTGATAGGGGAATAGATCAACCTCAGTTTTCCCATTAGTGCCCAAGTTTGCTTCATCATGACATTGACCTCCGACCCTAAGTCGAGGACCACATAGTCTATATCATACTCTCCTATTTGAGCATTCAAATGTAATTCTTTATTTGTCCTTCTCTTCTTACCAATTTGGTGTACTTCCCTATTCAGTAAGGGGTCTATCTTCCCTAGCTCACACTGTCTGATTAAGTTCTGTAGTTCTTTCACAGTGTTCTCATCCCAAATTAACTTAATACAAGTGTATAAAAATTCAATGAGCTTACTAACCTCTTTTCCTCCTTTTGGAGAAGTCGACTGATCAAATTCTAGAGGCATCCCATATTCTCTGATTTATGGTCGTGTTTTGGAGGAAGAACCTTGATCTGCTTTGAACTCTTGCCTTGCTTCCTCAAAGATTTGTCTTTCTTTCTTCGCATCAAATTTTTGGGTCTTCTCTGCAGCTTTCTTGACGCCTGAGTCTTCTGTGATCTTTCCTTGGGTCATTCTATCTGCTCCTGTGGTAGCACCTCCTCGAGCAATAATAGCGACTCTAGGGTCTGCTCTATGAGGTTCAGCATATATTAATTGCACTTGTGGGTTCACTTGGGGTCCTCGTCTTTCCTGAAGCTTGGATAGCAGCACAGGGAAATCTTCAATGACATGCTTGAAGGAGTTGCAATAACTGCAAGTGGTACAAGGGTTCTGACAATCCCTTGCTAGATGTCCTGGTTGTGTGCAGTTATAATAGATTATTTGTCCTCAGCCTCGGCCCATTCCTCCTCCTCATCCTCATCCTCTGTATCCACCACGAGGATTGAAGTTTCCTCTTCCTGGGGAGTTATACTGCGCATTGTTTCCTTCTTGATGTACTTCGCCTTGGATCTTGTATATGTCTCTTAATCTTTCATGCATGAGATCATAAGCTCTGCAATCTCTATCGTCATGCCCTACTGATTTACAAAATGTGCAATACACTTTTGTGGGTGTCTGAACATATTTCTGCGTGTAATAGCACTCACCAGGGCGATGTCGATTTCTGCATACTTCGCACCAAGGTAAGGTGACTTGCTTCAAGGGGCTCGGAGCTCCAGAAGCCAAGTATTCATTGAATATAGGGAAGTGTTCCTTGTCATGACCTTCTAATCTACATCTGATACACCATATGTCTTCTCTTTTGTCTTTTCCCTTGTCTTTCTTCATGTCTTCGACCTGTAGAGACAAACTAGTTAGCTGACTCAAGATCTGACTCATACATGAGCTGGATTCTCCCATAGGGGATGATTCAAGCTTCATGGCAATCTCCAATGCTTCAGCCTACGAAGCAATCTTCAGTTGCATCAGGGGGACTCTGATATGTGGTAAGAGAGCAGCGATGAACCATTCTTTGTTCTGCTCTTTCGGGATCTTAAAGGTCAATCTTCCTATAAGGTTCTTGAATCTCTGATCGAACTCCCAAATAGGTTTGGCTACCTTTTGCTTGATCTCTTTCAGCTCTGTAATAGATTGGGACTCCGAATTAGGTTTCTTAAACTCTGCAATCAGTGCATTCTTTATCTCATTCAATGGCTTAGGCTGCATAAGTCCTTGTACAAGCTTCATATACCAGCTCATTGCGCGGTCTCTCAGTGTAGTGCTAAACTGTTTTCTTTTAACAGCTTCATCGGTAATATTTTTAATGTTCCATACGACCTCACAAAGGAACCAGTGTTGATCAGGATCTTCAGATCCATCTCCTCTAAATATAGGGAGCCTCATCTCATTTACCATGGAGTTACCTAGGTTTCCTATCTGAGTGGATGCTGAGCTACTAGTAATAGTGCTCTGCGGACTCTAGTGATTCGGAATGTTCTGATTACTTAGTCTTTCTGAAACAACGGGATGATTAATATTACTTACTGTAGTAGCATGCGTAGTTCCTGAGGTTTCTGGCTCATTTCGGCAAAGTTCTTCAGTTGCTTCTTCCTCTGGCCCCATGGGTTCTGAATGTTCTTCGTCTATCAGATCTGCCTCTTCTCCACTGTAGAAACCCTCTTCCCCATAGTTTTTCTTAAATAGGCTCTCAAAGTGAACCCCTCGAAATACTCTTCCACTGCACGTATGTCCCGCTTCTGTATCGCTGTCACTGTCCGAATTTTTGAACATTGGACCATTTAAGTCTTCTCGATCTACTGTATCTTCAAGATGTTCTTCTCATGCAACAACATCTTGAGTCTCAACTTCAGGACTTGTAAAAAATTTCCTCTAGGTTCTTTAAAGAAATATCTTTTAGCTTGGTTGTATGACTCTACT
The DNA here is from genome assembly GCA_032191745.1 of Picea mariana. Taxonomy (NCBI): domain Eukaryota; kingdom Viridiplantae; phylum Streptophyta; class Pinopsida; order Pinales; family Pinaceae; genus Picea; species Picea mariana. The sequence goes on from JASDQU010027025.1 coordinate 14,824, forward strand.
CTATCAACAACAAACTCGGTGATATACCCTCCAATGATACTATCAAACCAGTGATCTACTGCCCTGGATACAATGTTATCAACCCTTTTAACCTTCTGGATTAGCGTCGATGTCCAAACTACAAGAGATCTAGGTCTTATCTCGAACTAGGTATCTACTAACCTAGCTAACCACTCATGTAGCTCTTGATGGATCCCTCCAAAGAATATCTCGTGAATGCCGGTAAAGATATATTTCTCCAATCAATCTTCTATACTAATATTAGGGTTCTTGTTTTGGGCTTCAGTGAAGTCCTTCTCTTCATCTTCTATCCACTTTTGAATCTCTGTCTTCGATGGGAACCACCTTGAAATCCCCTCGTGAATATTCCTATCCCGACAACGGAACCATTTGTTGGCACAAGGGCAGACCCAGGGTTCAGCTCCAAGAGTGCACCAACAAGCCCTAGTTATTGGCCCTTTCAGCGACACCTGCGAAGTAGATGCAGTCTCACCCGAAGCAGCTATGAGGGGGTTGCAGGACAGAGATGTCTACGACCAGGGGAATGTCAAGTGGATCTATTACAACAACAATAAATCATGCATCTATCATTCAACAAGCTATATCTATCCTTCACAGCTTTAGATTTGATCTAATACAATAAGGCAGGTAAAATTATAACAGCGACAAAGATCAAAGCATCAATCACACACAAAACAACAGATGTACATGGTTCACCCTCTCTCTAGGGATACGTCCACAGAACTCTACTTATGATTCATTAAGGTAAAGCATACAGTTCTTATCTACGCTCTCAGCTAGCAAGTCCTCTTTCTTCTCTCTCTTTCTCTCCCCTTCCTGCACACCCAGATGCAATACTTGACCTTCGCACACAGCAGAAGATCTTACAATACCATAAGGCTTCCTCTCTCTCAACAATTCTCTCTCTCAATACAATGATCTCTCACACAATACTATAGTTATATCAACAACAATATTGTACTGCATAATTTCCAACAAAACCTAGGCCCTTTAGACCTCTATTTATACATTACAACACCTCACCGACAGCTTTTAGGCTAAACCCTAAGTGCCAAAAACCCTAGATACTAAAACCCTAGGTGTCTAATACCCTAGGTCAACATGACCCTCTTTTTTCGGGCCTCACCGGCCCGTCTTTCCTTCCTTCTCGCGCGGTGCTCCAAAGCATCCAACGCTGGTTTTTTCCACTTGTTGAGTTGTCCACGATCCATATTCCTTGTTGACCTGTCATCCTTGATCTCCTCATTAAACGGCTTGCATTTCCTCGCTTCGCTCCATCCTTTCTGCTATTTTGCTTACTTTGACCCAGTGACAGTCACTGTGTCTCCCGTAAAGTTCGCTTTTCACCTTTTCTTCCTTGTTCTTCTCTTCCTTCCATAACCAAGGGCCAACAAGTATATCGAAGGTTACTCAAAGTTACTATCCCTAGTCAAAAGAGATGGGATGACTTGTGTGCTCTGATTGAATAGTGATGAGGTGTACATCTAAGTCAGCATATGGAACAGTCATAGTCAAGTCAAAGATGAATCACTAGCCACTTCCTCAGAATCAGCATCAAGGCTTCAAGGATCATTTAGCATTCCTACCTTTTGTAATATGTAATCTAGTTAGTTAGATTTTATCTCCACCATATCCTGATCATTAATGACATGATCAATTGTAATTTTTCTATAAATACTTCAGACTTTGAAGTATTGAGGATTGATATTTAAGCCCAAGCAAGCTATATCTATAATCTTTTTGAAGAGATCTACCAGCAATAAAAGGACGATTCACAGGATTCCTGCGTGTTTATGTTGGGGATGTTTACTTTTCTTTGTTAATTTGTTTATCTTACTTCGTTATCATTTTGTTTTCTGTCTATGATCATTTAAAAGAAGTTTAAGTGCAAAATTTATCTCGAATACTCTATTTCTGGATTTTAAAGATCTGAATGTTATTCTTCTGATATTATAATAAAGGAATTCTTAAATGCTTCTTTATTGTAACTGACTATCTCACATGTTTCTGTCTTTCCATCACTTTAATTCTAAAAGATCCAACATTTTCGTTATCTTTCCCTGTGAAGAAATCTTATAAAATCTGTATCTGATCTCAATCCTTAACACAGACCCCATAGCCCAATGGATGTGTAAAACCATATTTCAGCCATCTTTATAAAACAAAACAACACACTCTTACTATTTCAACTAGCGTAATATCTAAAACTCAAACATATCTAAATCATACAAAGAGATCCATCTCTGAAACTGGAAAGGCTAGATCCCAGTTTCGAAGTGGTTGGGTAAGTTACCTCTATTAAATTTCTTCTACCCCTGACAACCTCTGGGAATTTATAGAGCGTTAACATAGTGGTGACCATACTCGGGACTGAACAAACTTTCCATACTACTATTTCTTTCCCCTAGATAAAGAAAACTTTATTTATGAACAAATCATAAAATCTAACTTACAAAGAGATAAATGTTCAGAGGTTGTTAAAGTTTGTATATTAGTTTAGGTTTCTTAAAATTTAAAGTTCTGGCTCCTAAAAGAATTCATACTAGATCTCACCCCGATCCAGAACCTTCAATAGCAGTAGACAACCTAGAAAATTTACTCAGAAAAAGAAACACTGTAGAAGGTTCTGGGAGTCACGATCCTCTTCATAGGTCCACTTCTCTTCCAAAGAAACTTGTCGCTATCCAGGATCTTGAGTTTGACATATCCTTTGAGAAAAGCCTTTTCAGAACCAAATCTGACAGCTTTGTAAGTGAAACTGTCCTAGATCAAACCATCCTACAACCCAAGACCCCTGAAATAATTTCTCCCATAGCAGATTTTGATCAACAGTTTCTTCAAGAGTTCAACAAGTTAGAAGATCTGGTAGCAAATATTGATCAAGATTTGTACAAAGCTCATTTTCAACAATCAGTAGAAATTTTTTCCCTGAATATTGTTGCAGCTTCCATCAAACATCAAATAGTTCACTCTACATCTCTCAGTCCTACCTCTTCTACCTCTTTTGTCACTTCTCCTCCAATCACACAAGTTGTTGTTTAAACTCCTCCACCAATCATGGCAGCAAGATATGCTCCCTTGGTGTTGGTCGCTCCCTTACATGCCATGCCCCGGGACTATCAAACCAAACTTCCTCAGTTTGATGGTACTAAACCTCTTAATGCACAACAACATGTTGATAAGATGAATGATTACTTTGATTTGCAGGAAGTCAATGAGGCAGACATCCAGATGAGACTTTTTGCACAGAGTTTAACCGAAGAAGTCAAAAAATTATTAAAATCTTTATGCCCTGCTACCATAGTTGACATTGCTGCTTTTCAACAGAGTTTTTTCAACAGATGGAAGGTAAAGAAAAACCCTCTCCACATTTTATCAGAATATGAGAATATCAAAAGGAATCAAGGGGAAATAGTGCAGGATTACTGCATTCATTTCAACAATCTTTATAACGCAATTCCAGTTGATATCAAGCCTCCTTCAGGTTTGGCCTTAATAAAGTTCCCTGATGGATTTGATGTTGATATGTCATACCAACTAAGGGAAAGGAATTCTATCACCCTAGAAGACATGCAGAAAAGTGCAGTGAGTGTGGAAGCAAATCTATTAGCCAGAAGAGCCAAAAAAAGAACAGAAAGAAGGGTTACAATCAAAGAAGAGCCTTTTGCGTCTTCTTCAGATGCTAAACTAGATTCCATAGTTAGAACTATGGAGAGAATGATGGAAAGGCTAACCATCGCTGACAGAAATCCACCCAGGGAAAATCAGCCTGCTCCTCAGATTAGAAATCCAAATTTTAGAAGGAACCCTCCCCAAATCAGACAGAGGGAGCCCAAAGACCAAAGGGAACAAAGGGGGCCTGATCAGCAGATTAGACCACCTCTTCCAAAAAATTACGTTGATGATGGGGAAGAAGTAATTGAGGAGTTGGATGATATTCACATAAACCTCATGGGTGTCAATGACAACGACTCCATTTTTCTCACTCATGAAGAACAAGAATTGTTTCTACTTTGACAGACTAAGGTAAACGAGGAAGAGGAAGAATCAGAATAGCGGACCTTTGAAAATGGTATAATGGAGGTCCACAGACAGTGCAACTTGAGAATAAATAAGACCAATGACAATCCAACAAAGAAGGTTTCTAAGACTAAGAAAACCTCAGATGCTACCCCCAAGAAAGTCCCTGAGAAGAATAAGTCTAAAATTCCCACAAAAATAAATCTTGAAGCTTCATCAAGAACAGCTCAAACATAGGTTGCATCTACAAGTCAGCCAAGTACTTCTGCACATAAGACTGTGGCTGATAAACTAGAATTGCAAAGTCAAACCAGAACTTCAACCACTTTCAGCCTGGAAAGTGAACTAGCTAAATTTAAAATTCTCATTCCCCTGTCAGAACTAATGAGCAAAAATGATTCCAGATCATAGGTGATCAAGTCATTGAGAATTGAACCAGAAATAGGAACAAAAGCATTAAACATTGAGCCAGTAGTACGTACAGATACTGTAAATGTTGTTGATGACCAACCTGAGTTGTTGTTCGGTCCTGAAGTCAATGGACAAACTGACACTGGTTATGTTCCTCCTTTCTACATCAGTCTGAATATCCATGACAAGACACTACACAACGCTATGCTTGTTTTGGGCGCTTCTCACAATCTGATGCCCAAAGTTGTGATGGAAAATTTGGGGCTTGATATCACCAGACCCTACAAGGACTTGTACTCTTTTGACTCTAGAAAAGTCAAATGTATAGAGCTAATTAAAGATTTGTGCATCACCTTGGCTCAAATCCCAGCAAAGAGCATGGTGATGGGTATTTTTGTAGCAGACATTCCCCCGAAATATGGTATGTTTTTATCTTGATCTTGGGGAGCTAAGTTGAAGGTCACTTTGCAGTTAGATATGTCTTATGCTACCATCTCGGTATTGGGACAACGGAGAAGACTGCACAGAGAGACTCTGATGAAGTATATGGTCAGCAATCAGGAAAAAACACACAACTAACCATTATACTTTGTCCACTTTGATCTGGATTCATTCATATTGTACAATGATGGTGACTTGGATGATCAAATTGCATAGTTAGAAGATGATGCATCAAGCTTGAAGGATAATCAAGTGATCATTGAGGAAAGTAAAACTGTGACAGTAGAAAGTGATGAACCAACAAAAGACTTATGGAGTGTGGATTTTGATGGAGCTAGGGTGTGGTTGCATAACCATAAAGCAAGGTACTCATAAAGCCACTCTTATAAACTAAATTTCTAGTGCACTAATAACATAGATGATTACGAAGCCTTGATACTCAGCCTGAAGTTATTGAAGAAGGTTGGTGCCAAAAATATTATGGTAAGAGGTGACTCTGAACTTGTCATTAAGAAAATCAAAGGTGAGTATTCAGCTAATCATCCTAGACTCAGAGCTTATAGAAATGTTGTTTTAGATTTTCTAAAATGTTTCACTGAAATCGACTTGCGGGTAATGCCCAAAGGCCACAACATACTTGCAGATGGATCGGCTACTTCGACAGCCACGTGAAAAATACCTTTCAAACCAAATCACCAATACATAGTAGAGGTGAAATGAAGACCAACTGTTCCAGATAACATCAGGTACTAGCAGGTATTTGGCAACGACGAACAAATTGAAGATTTCCTGTAGTCTAAGAATGATTTTGAGTGTACAAATATAGATGTAGAGAACGATGATGATAGTGTAAATAAGTCAAACTTAGAAAAATATAGTGTAAATAAAGTAGATTCAGATGAAATAAATGAAAATGATGAAGATTCTGATGTTTTGCAATTGAAGAATAACATTTTACCTAGAGGTCTGGTTCCTTTAGAAGAATTGTTCGATTTCAACGATGTAGAAAAGAAACCAAAGATTGAACCTAGTGGTAAAGAGGTCGAAGAATGTAACATAGGAACAGAGAAAAAACCCAAAAACATAAAATTATCCAAATCTTTATCCCCTGAGAAAAAACACAAATACATTGAACTGTTTAAGGAATATGTAGATGTGTTTGCTTGGAGCTATGAAGATTTAAAATCTTATGACACAAGTATCATACAACATAAGATCCCAATTAAAGAAGAACATAAACCTTTCAGGCAGAAACTTAGAAGAATTAATCCAAAGTTATTTCCCCTGATAGAAAAAGATATTAAAAAGATGTATGATGCCAAAATTATAGTCCCCTTAAGATTTTCAAAATGGGTTTCCAATCTGGTTCCTACCAGAAAGAAGACTGGTGAAATCAGGCTTTGCATTGATTTCATAAACCTGAACAAGGTCTCCCTCAAAGACAACTACCCTCTACCTAAAATGAATCACATCTTACAAAAGGTAGTTGGGGCCAGTAGGATCTCTTTACTAGATGGATTTTTGGGCTATAACCAAGTCCTTGTCCACACAGACGATCAGGAAAAAACAGCTTTCAGCACACCTTGGGGAACTTTCATGTATGTGAAAATGCCCTTTAGCTTGATGAATGTTGGTGCCACCTTCCAAAGAGAAATGGACATTGCCTTTGTGGATGAGCTCGGTAGGTTTGAGGAACATTTAAAACACCTCAGACGAGTGTTTGAGAAGTGCATAAAGTTTGGGATTTCTTTGAATCCAAAGAAAACCCTTTTTGATTTAGAAGAAGGCAAGTTGTTGGGGCATATAATCTCTAAAGATGGAATTAAGATAGACCCCATCATAATATAGAAGCCATCTAGAAATTAGATCACCCTAGGAACATTAAAGAATTGCAATCATTCATCGRTAAAATAAAATTTCTGAGAAGATTCATACCCAATTTGGCAGAACTCCTCRGGAACATCACAAATATGTTGAAAAAATATGCTRAAATAAAATAGAACACCGAATCTAAACAGTCCTTTGAGCAGGTAAAACATGCACTTACACAAGCCCCTGTTTTGATCAGTCCAGATTACACTAAGGATTTCTATTTGTTCTCTTTTGCCTCAGAACACACCATTGCAGCARTTTTATTGCAGAAAAATAGTTAAGGGCATGAACAGCCCATARCCTTTTTCAGCAAGTTATTGAGAGATGTTGCACTGAACTACAATATAATGGAGAAACARGCTTTTTCCCTGGTAAAAGCAATAAAAGATTTTAGAGTTTATATTMTCCATTCTCATACTATTGCTTATGTTCAAAATGCAGTGGTGAAGGATATCCTGACTCAGGATAACCCTGATGGGAGGAGAGGGAAGTGGATTGTTGTTATTCTGGAATATGATATAGAAATCAAACCCACTAAACTGATCAAGGGTTAGGGTTTGGCCAAATTGATGGTTGAATCCAATTTTCATGCTTTAGATATTAACTTCTTAGCTGCAGTTGATGAACAGGGAGAGCAAGTGACTCCACATGTAAAAGAGGTATTCTTAAATTCTCCATGGTACGCAGACCTCATCTTTGTCCTGCATAATTTACAAGCTCCCCCTGGTCTAACTAAGACCAAAGCTAGATTCTTAAAACTAAAAGCATTGAAATATTGCATTATGGACAAATACCTTTACTGGAAAGATCCTGGAGGAATTTTACTTAATTTCTTATTAAAAGATGAAGCTGACAAGGTATTGCAAGATTTCCATGAAGAAGATTGTGGCGGGCATCTCAGTTGGAAGACTATTGCTAACAAGATCCTCGGAGTTGGTTTTTACTGGCCCAGCTTGTTTGCAGATGTGCATTTAAAAGTAACCTCCTGCCACAAATGCCAATTTTTTGAAGGCAAAAGGAAACTTTTGCCTCTACCCCTGAAACCTATTTTAGTTGAAGCCCCATTCTAGTAATGGGGTTTGGACTTTATTGGTGAAATTCATCCACCCTCTTCAGGCCAGCATAGGTGGA
>JASDQU010027027.1:6607-24326 GCA_032191745.1 Picea mariana
TGATTATTGTTTTCTAAAAGCACTGTTTCATTTGAATGTATGAAGAGTTGTCTATTACATTAATCATTGAGTGATCCCATTGTTCCAAGCATACCTGCACATTATATTCTTAATTTACCAATCATTATTAGCCTACAACCCTAAGGAGTTTCTTGGAGTGATAATAAATTGGCGTCGTTGCCGGGGAAAATAAAATTTAAGCTCTGCTTTCCTGGGATACGACACAGAGTTGATCTTTGATGATAGACAAAGATTAGACATTTTATTGGTTGTAACTATATATCTAGCGACTCCACAAGTTCATCCTGGCTCCTAAGAGGATCAGTACTAGGGAGAATCCACAAGAATCACCTGTCACACCAATGCCCAATCCAGAACTAATTCTCAGAAGAGGAAAGACAATTCAGGGTCAAGCTTCAAAATCAGATACAAAAGGTAATCCTCTCTTTAGTTATGGAAAATCTACTATAGAAAATTTTGAATTGTTTTCCAAGAGTGCTGATGAAAAAACAACTGTAACTACTGTAGAAGAACAAAGTCCTTTTTATCAACAGGAAAATAGCAATGATGATAAATTGACAGATTCAAAATTGACTGAAAAAGCATCCAAGACTTTAGAAAGAAGTCTTAGTTCTTCTTTTCTTGATTCTTTTCATTCATAGCAGAAAGAAGATCATTTAAACATCTATACTAGCCTCCTTGATGTTGAACATGTTCTTCAAGATCATTTAAAATTAGATGTACAGCTTGTAAATTTTTACAGAGCCTCATATCAGACCTCTTTCCCATTAGAAGATTCACCTCCTTCACATCCCCCCAGTGTTGAAGAGTCAAAAAAGAAACTATCACCTTTCTCACCCCTGATCATTATGGCTGCACCACCTCCTTTGACTAAGATGCAACAAATCCTAGCTGCTAGGTATGTGCCACTTATATTGCCAAACCTAGTATCAGCTATGCCGACAGGAGACTATTAGAAGTATATTCCCAAATTCACAGGTGAGGGCGATGTGTCTACTGAAGAACATATTGAGGCTTTCTACAGTTATGTTGAAAACCTTAATATTGAGGAGGAAGATGTTTGGACACGAGTTTTTGTCCAAAGCTTAGATGGCCATGCTAGGAAATGGTTCAAAGAACTCCCTGTTGGTTCCATAGCTGGAATTGAGCAATTGGATGATACCTTCTTGAAACACTGGGGTGATAGAAGATATTTTGTATACTATATCACAAAATTTGGAAATAAAAGGAAACAAAATGGTGAGTCAGTCTCTGATTTCACTAAAAGGTTTAACCAGATGTACAGTAAAATACCAGCAGAGATAAAACCTTCAGATGCTTCTACCAAAATCACACTCAGAGTTATGTTTATTGTTGAGAGAAAGGAGGTCACCTACACTATCTCTGATGCAAGATGTTTCCCTTGAGGTGGAATCGAATGTTTTAGCCTCTCAAAAGCTAAAGGGAAATTTTGATAGGAGAAGGCCAAGAAATGAAGCTTCTTCTTCATCAAGTGCTGACCCAAAGTTAGATAAAATGGATAAGATTTTAGAGTCTCTAACCTCTGAGATATCTAAGCTCAAGATTGAAAATAAGTAGCCTATAAAGGGAAGGGGAACTTATGATTATGCAGATAGAAACCCAAATCAAAATCCTAACAACTTCAGAAGAAATAATCAGCCAACGCAGATTTTGCAAAGAGAAAGGAATCCTACTAAAGATCAGAGAATAAAGGCTCCTCTTTAGAATGTCGTGATGGATGAAGATGAAGGTCATTATCAAGAATATGGAGAAGATAATATTCATTGTGTTGGAGAAGAAACAGGGAAATCTTATCTGACACAACACGACTATGAAGAGGCATTGATGACTGAACAAACAGAGGATAATTCTGTTGATGATGGAATTTTTATGACAGAAGATAAGAACAGATATAATATCCAATCTAAGTTTGATACTGCCCAATAGAATGCACCAGCCTCTCCCGAAAATAGCACAGCCCCTATTAAGAAAAAAGATCAGACATTAGAGAATCAGCAAACAGATCCCTCAAAAGAAAAAGCATCAGCTCCTCCCAAGAAGATTGTTTCCCCTGTCAAGCAACAAATTCTGAAAAGTCAGACCCCTATTGAACAGCAAAGCATTCAGAAATCTCCTTTAAATGAGGTAAAAGTATCTGATAAAGTCCCATATTCTTTTAATTTTGAGGCTGAAATACAGAAAATTAAAATTCCCATTCCTCTGGCTGAGTTAATGAAAAATGAAACGTTCAAAAAAGATATCCTCAAAACTCTAGATCCCAAATATATATCCCCTTCTGCCGATATTCTCAACATATATGATGAAAATCCAACCATTACTTTTGGCCAAATGATAGAAGATAGAGATGAAAGATGTCCTCCTTTTTACATCTCTCTAAATATTCACGAGAAAACATTACATAATTGTTTGTTGGACTCTGGTGCTTCTCACAATCTAATGCCAAAGGCGGTCATGGATGAGCTTGGGCTAGAGATCACTATGAGCTTGGGCTAGAGATCACTAAGTCTTACCATGATCTTTTCTCTTTTGACTCTTGAAAATTCAAATGTCTCGGAATGATCAAGGACTTGGCTGTAACTTTAACCCAAGCATCCATGAAAACTATGGTTATGGATATAGTAGTGGCAGACATCCCACCTAAATTTGGATGTTTGTTATCAAGATCATGGATGAAGAGGCTAGGTGGAACTCTTCAAATGGATCTCTCTTATGCTACTATCCCTATTTTTGGAGAGGTAAACAGAAGGTTATATAGGGAATCACAACTGGCATATGTAATCAGTGACGAACAAAATCCATCCAACCATCCTATCTATTTTGTCGACACAGGTATGGGATCTTGTATTTTGCAAATTGATTATTCATTACCAGATGCATTGTTGCTTAGAAAGCCTGTAGTTCAGTCCACAGAAGCAGCAGAGGATGATCTTTGGACCATGTTATTTGATGGTGCTTGTACCAAAGAATCAATAGGAGCAGAGGTGGTATTGATTTCCCCTTCAAAGAAAACTTTTCATTTGTCCTTTAAACTTGATTTTAAAGTGACTAACAATATTGCAGAGTATGAGGCATTGCTTCTAGGGTTAAATGAAGCAAAAGAGATGGAGATTAAAAGATTACATGTATTCGGAGACGCAAATTTAATCATTTATAAAGTAAATAAGTCCTTTCAAGCAAAACATGTCAAGCTGAAAGCATATAGAGACGAAGTTTTGAGGGCGATTCATACTTTTGCAGATTTCAAAATTTCATATGTACCCAGAGCAATGAATGAATTTGTTGATTCATTAGATGTGTCAGCCTGTTCTTTTATACCTTCTCTGCCTCATAAATTGAATTATGAAATTCAAGTCAAGTATAGGCCATCCCTCCCTGATAATGTAAAATTCCGGAAGGTTTTCAAAGATGATGCTGAACTCACTAGATCTCTTGCAGTAATAGATGAGTTTGCAAATTTGCAAATTGATCAGGAGAATGAACATGACGATGAAGCTGAGAAGCCAAAATTTAGAAGCAAAATCGCAGCACGTGAAATAGTACAATTGTCCACCAACAGAATTCCTAAAGGTTGGTCCCTTTAGAAAATATTTTTGATAACAATGATGTAGTTGTCAAATTGGAAAAGGGGGAAAAAGATTCAGAAGTTTTGCAGTATAATGTAGCCAGCGAACAGAATCCTAAATATGTCAACTTAGCTTCACATTTGACCGAAAAACAAAAGGCTTATTATGGTGAATTGCTAAAGGAGTTTGCTGACATCTTTGCTTGGAAATATGATGACTTGAAGACTTTCGACACAGAGGTAATTCAGCACAAGATCCCCTTGAACAAAGATACCAAACCATTTAGGCAGAATCTTAGATCCTTTAATCCTTTGTTGCTGCCTACAATGGAAAGGGAAATCAAGAAACTATTGGATGCCTGCATTATCATACCTCTTAGATATTCAAAATGGATTGCAAATCTTGTGCCAGTCAGAAAGAAGAATGGAGAGATCAGACTCTGCATGGATTTCATAAATTTGAATAAGTGCTCTAGGAAGGACAACTACCCATTGCCCAAAATGGAACATATTTTGCAGAAGGTGTCAGGATGAAAGGTGATGTCTTTTATTGATGGGTTTTCCGGATACAACCATATCGTTGTCCATCCGGACGATAGAGAAAAGACTGCCTTTACTACTCCATGGGGTACACTTATGTATGAAAAGATGCCTTTCGGATTGATGAATGCAGGAGCGACATTCCAAAGGGAAATGGACATTGATTTCATTGGGGAGAAAGACAAATTCGTCCTAATATATCTTGATGATATTACTGTTTTTTCGAGCAGCCATGAACTTCATTTGCAACACTTGAAAAATACATTCTTAATATGTCGAAGGTATGGCATTTCTCTTAATCCAAAAAAATCAAATTTTGCACTTAAGGAAGGGAAATTACTTGGACATATTGTTTTAGTTAATGGGGTGAGGATCGACCCAAAAAGAGTAGAAGAAATTAAAAATTTGTCTCTTCCTAGATCAAAGAAGGACATTCACTCTTTCCTTGGGACTATAAACTTTATCATGAGGTTTATAGCAAACTTTGCAGAACTCACAAAGCATATCACTTCTATGTTAAGAAAGAACTCCGAAGTAAAATGGACTGAAGAAGCCAAACTCTCATTCAATACTATTAAGGAAGCCATTATGACAGCCCCTGTTTTAATCAGCCTCGACTTCGCCAAGGAATTTTATATCTTTTCATTTGCTTCAAAAGATACAATTGTAGCAGTACTCTTTCAGAGAAATGTCGATGATCAGGAGCAGCCAGTTGCCTTCTTTAGTAAAGTCTTGAGGGATGCAGAGGTGAAGTATGAATTATTGGAGAAACAAGCATATGCACTCATCAAGTCATTAAAATCTTTTAGAGTTTACATCCTTCAAGCCAAGGTAATAGCTTATGTACCTTCCAGTTCAGTTAAAGATGTGCTTATACAACCCGACATAGATAGAAAAAGGAGTAAGTGGATAGCAAAGTTAATTGAGTTTGATGTTGAAATTAAACCAGCAAAACTTGTGAAAGGTCAAGGCCTTGCCAAACTTCTTGCAGAAGAAAATTGTAAACTGCTTGAATAAATTTGGTAAGTGTAAATGCAGATAATGTTCAGTCTTCAGAGGATAAAGGAAGTGAGGAAATGCAGGTCTCAGGTCACCTAGCTAATTGCAAATGGTACAGCCACATTATTCATTTTCTGCAAACTTTATCAGTCCCTTCAGATTTGACAAAAACACAAGGAAGGGCTTTAAAGCTCAAAGCCATGAATTTTTGCATCAATAGCAACTTATTGTTCTGGAAAAATCCAATAGGTTTATTATTGAGGTGCATAAACCAAGAGGAAGTAGCTAAGGTCATGACCGAGTTCCATAATAATGAATGTGAATGACATCACTATTGGAAGACTACCGCACATAAAATCTTAAGATCTGGTTATTACTAGCCATCCTTATTTTCATGTGTGTGAATTTGTGAGAACATGTGACAAGTGCCAAAGGTTCACAGGCAAACAACAACTAAAATCTCTTCCACTCAGACCTATAGTAGTCATAGGGCCCTTCCAGCAATGGGGTCTGGACTTCATAGGTGATATTCACCCACCTTCTAGCAGACAACACAGATGGATCCTTGTTGCCATCGATTATTTTACAAAGTGGATTGAGGCCATTCCTACCAGGAACACCAATCATACTGTCATCATTAATTTTCTGCAAGAAAACATATTCGCCAGATTTGGTTTCCCTAAGAGAATAGTCATTGATAATGCTACTGCATTCAAAGATAAACACTTGGTAAAACTATGTGAAGAGTTGGGAGTTCAGATGGTACATTCCACTACTTACTATCCACAAGGAAATGGCTTAGTTGAGTCATCAAATAAGAGTTTAGTCAGAATTATAAAGAAGTTGCTTGAAAAAAATACCAGAGGCTGGGATTCCAAGCTAAAATTTTCTTTGTGGGCTGACAGGGTTACAAATAAAAAGTCAATTGGTACATCCCCCTTCAAGTTAGTATATGGTACTGAAGCCATATTTCTTGTTCAACTTGCAATGCCAGTCACAAAGTTTTTACAAGAAACTGACTCTAAACCAAGTGATTTAACTCGAAGAATCCATAATCTGGTAGAGTTGCAGCAAGATAGAGAGCAGCTTCTGGAAAAGACAGAATTACACCAAGAAAAGATAAAGGAGATTTTCGACAAGAGAGTCAAAACAAATATTTTCAAAACAGGGGAACTAGTCTTAAAATGGGATGCAGCAAGGCAAGAGAAGGGGAAACATGGCAAATTTTATGCTCTCTGGGTAGGTCCTTTCGTCATAACAGCAGTTCAGCAGAACAATACCTTTGTTCTCCAAAATCTTGCAGGCGAGGAAGTAGTAGGTGGCCCTTTCAACAGGCGTTTTCTAAAGACCTATTTTTCATAAGGCCTTTCTTAAATCCTTGTTTTACTTGTACATATTCTTTTCAGTTATGTTTTCTTTGTTTTTATCACTTGAATAACTCCATGCCCAATGGTACTGAGCAAAATAATTTTTCAAATTTTCAAATTGTAATGAAGGCTACTGAGTCTAACTAGGTTCTTGGTGACCTCACAAGGAGGTATCCATCCCAGTTGGAGCCAAATGTTAGCTCCCAAAATGAATCAGTCACTATGGTTTCATTTTGTAGGTGATAGCATGGTCATCTGTAGTTTTCTCTATTCATTTTTAATTTCTTCTAGTGTCAAAACTTAGGTTTTAATTCATACCTTAGAAATAAGTTGATCCATAAAGGTCTTTTCTATAAAATTTCATGAAAATACTTTCAACAGCTAACGCGTGTTGCAAGGTTGATGATTAGCTGGTGAAAGCGGCGAGTTTCAACGGTTAAGGAGTACTTTCCTGCAGACAGTTAGCTGGTGAAAGCACGAAACACGTGTTTTTCCTCCACGATTTCAGAAATCAAAAAGACGACACGCTCGACACATGTCACATAATCATTATGAGGTGTTGGTGAAAGAAAATGATGATGAGGATTCTGTTATGCACGTCTAAATCAGATATCATAACGGATCATGTTCGTGAATGCATGCTTCAACAATGATGGCATTGGAGATGATGAATTCACATTCATCATCACAGGTAAAGGAGTAGTACTACTTAGCTGGCGACATCAAATCGACACTTCATATTTTGAACACACATTGTTCATAGACAATATGTTATGGATTCATATTTGAATTGGCAACACCGAGAGTTTTCACCAGCGCCAAACCTTGGCTCAATCGGGAAACTACCGTGACATTATTTGCAAATTTTTTGAGGTTCGAGTTACAGATGGCAAGGAAACGAAGCGGTTTATTACTAAGGAAAGAATTAGACGGCATGTCTTTTTTATAGTCACATCTATATGTGCAAAAACGTTTCTGAGATGTAGGCTGCATGGGTTATGTTGAAAAGTTACAGAATGGTTGTCACCAAACAAAAGCTGAAGTGTTTGCTAAATCGTATGATGGAAACAAAGCCAGTGTGGGTTCTTTAGAAATGATAGTTGATGAAGCCTCCATTTCCACAGCAACCAGCTTACCTAGATCAGGCTAGAGCTGGTTTAAGACAACAACAACCAAGAATCTGAATTTCAGAGCATATCTCAAGGCAGAATTCAGAAATATCACCTGGAAGAAAAGCATGCCAGTTTCTCATCTGGAGGATGAATGGCAAGACCTGTTCAAAGGCATTCAACTCTATATAACCTCAAAAGGTAGGTATGATAAGCTGATGCTATATCATTTCAAGCTCTTAGATCATTTCACAGGGAAAACTCTCCTGAATTTACCTTTCTTCTTTCACAAGAGCCTAACCAAAGTATGTAAAAAGATTAGGGCTAAACCTCTAAGTAAGAAAAACACTCTTTGTCATTTCGGCCTGATCAAATTGATAATCCTAGAAGAACTAAGACAAAGAGGAAGGACTTGGCAACATTTTCTTTTTTGGGAAGGCTTTGACACCCAAACTCAGCCCATGAATGAGCGGAAGAAAGATGGGAAAAAGAAATTAACTCCTCAGAGCAGCTCGAGGAGGAGGAGAGCTCTTCCAAGACCACCAGAGGATAGGATTTCCAACATAAAGTCTCAAAGATCAAAGAAAAAATTAGATTTTGAAACCACTTCAGAGAAGCCTACAGTAAAGAAGACAAATATTCTTAATCTACCATACACAGACTCAGAAACAGATCCAGAGCAAGAAGATGAAAGTCCAATCATTAAATGCCCTGAACACTCCATGGAATTTGCACAAGATTGTGAGACCTTTACTCCCATTGATGAAGGTGAAACATCAAAGAGAAAAAATTCAAAGAAATCACTAAAAATCAAGCAACTAAAGGAAGTGATTTCTCAACAGGAGGTTTTGGAAAGGGTAATCAAGGCAAGATACAAAGCTCTATCTGACAATTTCGTAGAGACAAATGCAGCATTTGAGAAGCTGGCTCGTGAGAGTGTCAAAGACAAAAAGAGAAAGAAGAAAATCACCAAGGACTATAACAGTTTATGGTGGTTAGCAAAATGCCTTAAGAGGAAAATTAAGAAATTGAAGCAGAAGCATAAGTCGCATCTAGATCTATAGGTACGGGCCCAAGTTGTTGTGAATATGCAGGGAGATAAATCAAAGACACACTAATTTTTTGGTAAAACAACAGTTTTGGAGGTGGAATTTTCCTTTTTGGCCAAGACAGAACTTTCACCAGCGCAAAGGGTAAATTTACAACCAGTTAGCTGGTGAAAGGCAGAACTTTCACCAGCTAACCAGCAGATCATAAGGAAAATTAGCTGGTGAAAGCACAAAAAGAATTTTTTGAAAGCTAATCTAGAGCAAGGCAAATTTTCAAGTATTAAAAGGGGTTTGAGAGCATCAAAGGATTAACCACTTAATCAAGAAACACTCAGCATCAGAGATTCGTGGAGATTTTGAAGACCAAATGCTAAATTGGTCACCTAAAGTTTCGATTATGGTTAATTAAAGAAGTCCAGCTACATAAGGCAGGTGCCTTTACCTTTCCATGACACAACAGATTCCTAAGGCTGGTCAAGTACAGATGTCAAAGATTGATATAGAAGACAGTTCGAATTCTAGGAATTAGTCTTTGTTTATCGATTGCATTAGTTAGTTTATTTTCTATTTTTAGATACAGATCCAAGTTTTCAGGATCTTAAACACTGATTGTAAAGGGCTATAAATGCCTATCTTTTCTAAGAGATAAGGGTTCAAACTGGGAATACATTTTGGCTACTGTATAGACTCTTATTGGATAATAGAATTACAGTCTCCTTTTTCTTTCAATATCAAAAATGTTCATGCATATTGTTTATGTACTGTATTTCAGTTTATCTTAGCTTTTAAAGACTATCATCTCTTTATTAAGCTCATATAATTGAAGTGAAGGATTTATTACTACCTTGCATTAAGCCCTACACCTAGTTGTATTTGGCAATCAAGATTAGTATTCTTCATCCTCTACTTTTAAAAAAAATATCTGGTCTGATTATTGTTTTCTAAAAGCATTGTTTCATTTGAATGTATGATGAGTTGTCTATTACATTAATCATTGAGTGATCCCATTGTTCCAAGCATACCTACACATTATATTCTTAAGTTACCAAGCATTCTTAGCCTACAACCCTAAGGAGTTTCTTGGAGTGATAACAGGAGTGATATATATTCCTGTATGTTGGACTGACCAGAATTGGAAATTGAAACAAATAGTGGGGACATGACTATATAGAGGCTAGTTGTAGGCATTTCATCTTATTGATTGTGTGTAGGTTGACTAAGAATGGAGGCATGTTGATCAAAAGTTCGGTCACCTTGATTTCTCTCTCTTAGAATAATAAAAAAAATTGATGTCAAAAGAAAGAAATTTTGAACGATCATAAGTTCATGATGTAGCCCTCAATCTCAACTTCGTCATGCATTTTGTGGATTCTAATATGAGTCAATATGCTCAATATATCCAGGTTTTTATCCAAACACAGAAAGAGTGCCTCTTCCATGTGAAACATTGTTGGGTTTTATCTCGGCACTAAGTTTCCTCTCCTATACTTAGAAGTCATTATTGGTACTTATTAAGCCTCATAGTGGAATCACTCTTTCTTATTCCACTCTACCACCATACTTGTATTCCACTTTACTCTTCCTTCATATTTCCCCTTTTCCTCTCTCATTGCATTCTCCATACTTAGTTTTATTTTCATACTTCCCCTCTCCTCTCTTATACTCCACCCCTCACTTTACTTATTTTATGTTTATGTCTCTTTCCCCCTCTCTTCACACTCCACACTCTTCCGACCAATCTACTCATGATACATAGTTTATTTTCATCCCTCTTCCCCCTCTCTACACTCCCTCTTCACATACTATCGTTCTCCCATACTTAGAATTATTTCCCCTCACTTCACTCCATACTTATTTTATTTTTATGTCTCTTTCCCCCTCTCTTCACACTCCACACTCTTCCAACCAATATACTCATTATACCTAGTTTATTTTCATCCCCCTTCCCCCTCTCTACACTCCCTCTTCACATACTATCGTTCTCCCATACTTAGAATTATTTCCCCTCACTTCACTCCATACACCATGGGATTAGGATTCCCTCCCCATTCCCTGTCTCTCTTTCCCTCACCTCACACATGATCTCGATCCTCTCTCCTCACTCCACTCCCCTCTCCTCGCTCCTCCTACTTCCCCCTTACTCTACCACACTTAACATTTTTCTTTACATCTCTTCACTCTCTCGTACCCCCTCATGGAGTGTGATACTCACATCCATTCCACCCTACCTACCCCCTCATCCCACCATTACTCTTCTTCTCCTCTCATCCTCCCATACTCCCCACACTTAGTTCATTTCCCAAAGTTTCCTTAAGTACTAGATTATTTCCCAAAGTTTCCTTACCACTTAAAATTCAACCTATTATGTCAAGACATGTGGCAGCAAATGAAACTATGACATGTGGAAACAAATGACATTACGAAATGTGGTATCCTGTGGAAACCTATCACACTGTGACACATCGCACTAACTAGGCGTTAACTAGGTGATGACATGGCATTGACCAGGCGAGTGGGCCATCAAAATTTTATTAAAGTCATGAATTTCCTAAGGGTGGATCTCCATATTCTCCTTTTGTTTCACATAAGTTATATGGAAACCTTTACTATATAAACACTTGATTATCAATATCCACAATGCATGTGGGATTTGTATTTTAGAAAAAGGTGAATTTTGATCAAAGGCCAAGATTCATCCACGAGCTTGATGGACGGTTGTTGAGCAGTGAACTTCTAGAGGTCATAACTCGAGATCCAGGCATTGGTTTTGGACAAACTATACCTTGTTGGAAATATCATTCGACAAGTAAGACGATGGAATAGGTTTCAAGAAGTGAAGTTGACTATAATTCTCCTAGAAATTAAAATAACATCCAGCTATGTTTTCATGGTTTGTTGATAAATCTTCTCGGAACCTCGACTTCCCGAGCTTATAACTTGAGATCCAGAACTCCAAATATCGCTCAGGAGGACTCATTGGAAATACAGAATGATTAATATTGCATATAGGATGGTTTCCATGGATGAAAGGTCAAATATCTACACATAAAATTAAAATACAATCCATTTTTAAAAAGGAAGTCAATTAAAAATTTTCAAAGTAAACGTTTACTAAAAAAACTTTTATTAAAGATGAAATGGGCCCCACTTCAAGGAAATTATTTCAATGACATAAATTCATTAATGAGAGTTCAATAAATCATAAATTAAAGTGGTTATTCCAAGAATAAAAGAATGTGGAATTTCCTAGAAAGAACAAAAACCCTAACTACTTCAAGAAGCATAGGAAGCAAATTTTAAAAGGGACATAGCACAATCAAAGAAAGGGTCAGAGGGAAATCAAAATATCATAATAGAAAAGGTACAACCATCAACATGTAGCTAGGTTTTTTATCAACAAATAAAGATCTTTGTTCTTCTTCTTCTTCTTCTTCTTCTTCTTCTTCTTCTTCTACACCATTTTATCAAGGCTTTATGCATGTATTTCTGAACTTAGCATAAGGTTGAGTTCTTGAGTGTTTTTCTTGTATTCTTCCAAGAATTATTCTCTACAATATCATGGATTATTTACAGCCATTTATGTGGCTATCAAATGTAAACCAAGATTGTCTATTTGATTCATGGATATTTAGTCCTTGTGTCTAACAAGCTTCATTTCTAAGCATTTAGCCAATTGTTTTGTTGAGATGTTTTGTATTGTTGAATATATTTTATGGATAAAACTCCACAGAAGACTACTTCAAGGTATTACTTTAATGATTTCTCGGATATTGGGATCTCTGAGAATGAGTTTTTGAAGTATTCCCATCAAATTCTTTTCAATTTTGAATGCAAGACTCATTTAAAGCTCTCTGAAATGATCAAAACCACTTCATTATTTTTCTTGTGAAGATATGGATGTATCCACTATTTGCATGTGATTTAGAGGGTTGTATAAATGATGTTGAGTATACATTTATTCTGATATTAAATCCTTTCTTCAATATTTTTTATTGTTAAGAAGCTACTTGTTCAACATAAATAATAAATCTGGTTATCAAGAACCATTTCATAGAAAACTAAGCAATAAAGACTTTAAGTTTGTTGTCCAGCATTCTCCCCAATCCAAGAGCAACAAGATATATCATTCAAATTATGACATAAGAGTACCACCTCTATAATAATGCAGGGGTATTCATATCCTCGTGAGGTTGTTGTTTTGATCTTGACCAATCTAAACATCAACAAGGCCATACACAATTTCTAGAACACATAAGTGTTTACATCATCATGCCTTGTTTCCCAATTTATAAGTTAGAGTCTTGGAATAGTAATTTGTAAAGAGAAGAGAAGAACAAAGATCCTAGTATAGGGAAAAGGACAAAGGCCTAGTAGCCTTTATGAAGGAATAACACTATGTACAAGACTGAGATAGAGACCAAAATTTTCAATTCCATGGAGGATCTGTGTTGGTGAAACAAGTTGGCTATAAGTCCCTTGTTTACGAATCATAAGGTATCAGAGCAGGTGCGTCCTTGAACATGACATAGCTACCAAAACTTTGAAGAGAACATTTCATACCTTGACATGGGTAAAGAAAGCAGTTAGAGGTTGGAAAACTTAAGGACCAGCGATACTCAAATTCGAGAAGAGAATGAGAACTTGAAGGAGTGGGTCCAGGTGTTCATCCAAAAGATGGCAGAGATGGAGAAGAACCTTGAGACTTCTACCAAATTGATTCCATTGTTAAAGAAAAAGTTTTAAGAATTCCAAGAGTCCCTCACTACGATCATGAAATATTGGGACAAGCACAGAGTTCAGGTTGTACACGTGGGAGAGAAGGTCATCTAGTTGGATAGCTAGAAAGAAGATAGGCTCACTTATATGACCTCACATATACAACTAGAGTTGGAAAAGCAGGAGGCCTTGACAAAGAATCAAGAAATTGTTGAATAGCACCAAGAAGAAAGGTCACTTTCCATTGTCACTATTGAGTCCAACACCATGACCAAGAACACTCTAGTAAGTTCACCTTACATATATATTTATCAAGAATATCTTGATTTATTTGAAAATCATACCAAATGCATTAGTTGCAGACTCTTAAAGAATATGGGTTATGATGGACAAGGGAGAGGAAAGAGAAGACAAGGAATATTGAGCCCCACTATAACTACATTGTGGGTCAAGCATGAAGGCCTAGGATTAAATGGAAAAGGTGAAAAGTACATGACCATGAAGACCACTTTTTTGAAGGAAAATACATGTCGAAGTTGGCCTACTTATTAGGAGAAAGAGAAGAAGTAAGTGAAGATGGAGGCCCATTACCACCTCATCCTTCTTGTGGTGAATTAAAGAAGGGCAGGCATGAGAAGAGATTGAAGACTCAACCTACATCATCACTCAGAAGAAGTAGCAATCCAATCAGTCAGGGAAAGAAGAAGACCAAGAGGTATTCATCAAACAAGACATCCTTTGTTTTAAATACTGCAAGAAGAGAGGATATAGCATTGTCAACTATTTGTACTTAGAGGCATGTACTTTCTATAGGAAGAAAGGCCATTGTGAAGAATCTTGTTGGGAGAATCTAGACACATGTCATAAGCCAAAAACAATTCAGAGGAGGAATGGCAAGAATACTTCTCCAATCCAACAACAAACTCACAAACACGTGGAGAGGAGGAGTATTTTAGATATTCCATGTAGCAACAACAAGATTTGTTTCCACCACTACAAGTTGAGTGTACATTGGGAAGAAAAGTGTTGGGGACTTCACCCATAACTTCACCTCAAAAACTTCACAACCAAGGGGAGAGTATGGAAAGTTAAGCCTAACAAATATAAATAATTCAATGCATCTCAAACTCAGGGAGAAGTTTTCCAAGGAGTGATAGCAACACAAGAGGTATGTATCACCATCTAAGAGGACAACAAGATGATGAAAACAACCAAGGACCCACCATTCCAATTGCTAACTACAATCTTCCAAAATATTTTTTCCTTCTTGAAGATGTGTTGTAGATTGGTGCACGGGAGTCAATGAACTTTGGGGGAGTTCTAGAGAAATCCATGGCACACTTGTAAGGACATGCAGGCACAAAAGGGTTGTTTCCATGTCGAAAAGAAATTGATCCTAGCAAGAGAAGACAGACCACACTTCCTCTTGTGGTATTGTTACATGATGGAATAGCTTGTTGGGGTCACACTAAACATAGACAAGCATTTGACTTGGCTTCACTAAATGCCAAGATGGACCATCTCCAAGTCTAAGAGAGAGATGAGAATGTATGTTGAGGGCAGAGTTCAAATATGGAGATTACTTAGAGTTGAGAATCAGTGAGAAAACTTTTTCATTGCAAGAATAAGAAATCCATTAAACAAAGCCATAATTATATCTAGGACCAGATCCAATAGCCAAAGAAAAATCCAAATTCATAGTTGTAGTCAAGAGCCGGATTCAAAGCCACATTCCAGTGAAGCAAATAGAAAGCACATTGATCCATATTGGTTTCATTTGTTATTTTAAAGACCAAAAATCCTCTCAATGGGGAGGCATGATCTAAAATGGATCTCAACCAACAAATAGTTGTAAGACTCAATACCTGCAAGATTAATTTAGAAACTTGTGAAGTTTTGCAAACTATGTAAATCAATGCAATATAAAATTTGAATAGCAAAAAAGGAAAAGATAGGAAAAAAGAGAATTAAAATAAATAAGAAAAATAAAATAGAAGAGAAGGTTGAGGAAAGGGAAATCAAGGGTCATGGTTTTGGATTTCCCCTTACCCCCCATATCTCCCCTTTTCTTCATTCACCTTCATTCTAAAGGGGTTTTGTTTTTTGCCAAGAGAAGAAAATGCACATAGAGCCAATATTTGCATTGTACTATAGATTGTCGAAATGAAGAACTAAGCCCCCATTAGAAGTTAGTTTTCCCATTTGGGTTTCCACAGTAAACATTGTGTATTTGTGTATGGATTTATCCATGGTTTAATGGATGGTTTTTGTTGTTATAGATGCTTAATAATAGTTGTTTATCTCTGATGTTTCTCATGAGCATTTGGATTCTTGAATTCTAAGTCTGACATCATACTATGTTGTCTTTAGTGTTATTTAACATACTAGGGGCCATGGTTAGTTTGAATCGTTTGTTTATGAGTTATAGGTTTCTTAGAATGGTTTTGTGATTTAATATGTGGAGTCTAATATTTGAATAGTTTGGATTCAAATCCAAAGTATCCATAATATGGAATGGATTAGGAAGCATTTAATTACTTTTTTCAGTTGAAACCACAATCCACCCATCGACGAGGATCCTCTACCCTCATAGACTTTCAAACATCGGCTAGTCATTGGCATTCACCCACTAAACTTGACCTTCCCCCTCCATCCTATTTAACTGAGATCAAACCTATACATATCTCTTATTAACATTTAGCACCAGAATCAATTGTGATAGAACATTAGAGGCACCTATTTCTAGTACAAGAAAACTTGTGTGATTGGAAAGTACATCATATCAATGGTGCACCCACCTCACTTTCAAGAAAAAATGCTCTCGATGTTTGATCCATACACATAGATCCATGATGTGGTTGATCCTTCCTAACATTTGGGTTCCTAGTATTCACTAGTATGCATTTAGGTCATCCATTTCCGGTGTCCAAGAAATCAATGGTTGTAATAGTATGGCTATTTCCATAATTTCCTTTCTCAAAATGATTACTAGATGTGATTCTTGTAATTAGAAATTATCCCCATTCCTTTCAAACCGTTAGCATTCCTCTAATTTTATTTCACACTAAAGTCTACAAAAAAAATCAACCCCATGTTTCTACTTGTCGCAATCCAAGAAGATCAATTTATTGTGGTGTTTTCTAAAATTGTGTAATAAAATACCTATTGTGTGGCCAGAAGGATGGCATCTATAGTGGGTTTTGAACACTCCCCATGACTCCACAGCTTCCATCCACCTACTTGTGGGTTTTATTTTTATATTTGTATAGCTCATGTGCACATGTCACATTCACTTTCCTGGTTCCACACCTATCGATTAAAGGTCTATTTAAATCCATTGGAGGCATACAAAACTATCAAATATGCAAACAACATCAAGGAGGTGACATCTTCTCTAGTTGTGCAAAAGCAGCCTACAAATACAAACATAAAGACTTGTGTTGGGGTAACATTTTTTTATCTCGAGACAAAACAAAGACGACACAATTTTTTTTGCAATGTAAACAAATGAAAGCGCAAATATTTGACATGTAGTGGCAATAATTGAATTTTCACTATCTCGAATCAATACAGGTAATTAGGGTCTATTTCTGGATTTATCAGCAGATCATGTTTTATTTGAAGGACCAAAGCAATACACCACAAACAAAGAGTTATCATATCTCTTTGTTGGGATGCACATCCATAGTTATTCCTTTATCAATGACATTTACATTAGTATCCCTCATTTGAACTGTGAATATGCATATCAATGTTGGTAGTGATGACATTAAGAAGGCCCACCTGAGGAAGAATACAAAACGGAAAAATAGCCTAGCCTATCACACCTCAAGATATGTCCTTCAATCTTGTTGGTTGCTACTTCCTTTATTGTCCCTTGATCCCTTCCTTGAACCCTTCTCCTACAAACTTGGATGAATTTCCTTCTCCACCCAATCAATGATATCTCACTGTCTCACTCTATGTGTGTCTCCTCCTCTCACCTTAGCTATCTTTTATAATGTTGAATTTACCCTAAATCCAAAACCCTAGATCTCCAAAGTGATCAATGGTTGAGATTATATCTCACCAACACTTTAGATCAATGGCTAGGATTTAATTTAATACACTAATGCCAAATACTTAAGCATTTAATTAAATTAAACCAAGGATGTTGGGAGCAGGGAGCATGAGCGAGAAGTACAATTTTCAAAAATATCCAGGAGCGGGAGCATTTCAAGAGCATTTTTTATATAATACATATTTTAATGCATATATATATATATATATAACATGCAAAATGTCGAATCAATTGCAAAACACATGAAAACATAGATATAAGATCATTTAACTATT
>JASDQU010027028.1:19508-31531 GCA_032191745.1 Picea mariana
AGATTAACTGAATAAGATATATGCAGCTGAATTAATTGTTCATAAACATGTATAACAAAAAATGTATGAAGTGGATACAATATCTTTCTTTTATTTATTTAACTTGAATGAATACAAATAAAATCAATCCTTTAATATCTTCAACTTAACTGAATATGAGAGATCCAACTCTCTGATACAAGACCCAACTTGTAGTTCTCAGATCCAAATGAGAAATGAGGAATCCAACCCTCATAACAAGAACCAATGTGTATTTGAATAGGTATAATATTGAACCAATGTGTCTTTTGGCAATGAACCATTGCACCTCTTCATTCTAATCTTCTCAATAAAAAAATTATTTTAACTGAAGAAGACTTCAAATATTTTGTTATTTTATTTATCCCTTCATGCGTAAATTATCTTGATGCAACAATGAACTCATTTAATGTCAATCTTTTCCGAATTACTCTACATGCCTTAATTTGTTTACATAAAATGAATTCTGCATGAGTCGCTTCCTTCAATCAACTTCCCTTTGTGACTGCAGGCTCAAAACCACGGGCTTATCCATTTCAAACATTGTTCTATTAGTGCTTTTCTCCTTCTGCCCTTATTCTTCTACATGGGACCATATTCAAATGTTCGAGGGCTTATTTACTTATAGGCAATTTGCACTCCTTATTAGTTTTTTTGCCTTATCGTGCGAACGACACTAGAACCAAGCTCTTCGGCACTTCATCCTTTGGGATTTTTGGATTTTACAGTCTTCCAATTCTCTTGGAGTAAATTTCACCGAAGTAAAATTCACTAAAGTGTGTATACTCTCTTCATTATTAGATCAGACGGTTGATATTTAATCTCCCGTTGAATGGATGATCCTGGCTCATCCAGAGGCTTCAACGAAATCGACGATCATGACTTAATTTTCATTTGATATGGACGGTCCTCGTTCATTTTCACATTCTGGGATTCCAAGATCCTTTGAGTAACTCAACTTCCTTTATCTCCGAAGTTAGTCAATGGTGAGTTTACTATTTCCACGCAACTTTGATTTGATGGTTGACAAGATATTGGGACTTCGACAATCTGGGACTCCAGGAATTTGAGCTTTACCTCGTCCTTCTATTATCACTGAAGCACTAAATAGGTCCACCACCGTGGATCTTCCCCTAACTCAATCCAACAGTTTCTATTTACTCCGAGACTTCGTTCCTTTGGCCCCGCTTATCCTATCTTTTCAGTACACTTGATCAATGGTCAAGAATCATCCTAAAGTAGATCAATGGTTAGATTTAATTTGTGATTCTGACCTTCGACGATTAGCTAATAAAATAATCTTGGATATCCACGAATTTAGTAATCTCGAAGTGATGTGTCTTGCTGACGTCAATCAAGATGATGTGGACCCTAAGTCAGTGTGCCACGTGTTACCCTGATTTATGACTTTCATGGACCTTATGTGCCACATCGACCTTGACATTTGTCAACATTTGATTGGACCACATGTCATCTATTACTGACATGATCCTGCTGATGTGTCACATGTCTTCCTCCTATATCTAATAGTCGTAGATTCATCCAAAGTTGATCCTTGATCCGACGGTTGACGTTACTTCGGGATTATGACACTTTTAAAACTTCGATCTAATAATCGTGAATTTCCAAAGTGTCAAAGTTCCTATCCTCCACTTAATCTAGTGGTTGAGAACTGAACCAGATTTTCTCCATGAGATCTGATGGTCGGTGTTCACTTCACAACTTCGTAGGTTTCAAGACTTAGTGTCTTATGGGGTCTTCTTATCCTTTCCTTCCACTTGGTTCTATCTGACGATTAGGATAGATTCCAAATTGATCTAATGATTGTTATTACTCCCTAATTTTGAATGGACGATTAGGATTCCATGATCCTTCACAAGAAATTCTTCTGTGTACGATCTAGCTTTTGTGTGATCTGACAGACCAGGATTGTCCCGAGAACTACATCAATGGACATGAGTCTTCCTTGATTCTTTTGGAGTTTACTATGGGGATTTTAATCCCGATAGCACCTATGCATTGTTCCCTCCCTTATGAGCTTTCCTTCATCCTTTCCAAAGACCTTAACATTACACGCTCTGATTCTGTGTGTATTGTATTCTTTGTAGAATCTCCCTGCTATCTCTCCTGAGCTTTATGAACATAGGATCATTGTTGATCCTATTGTGATCAACATTGATCACGAATTGCTTCTTCCCCAAGGTGATCTTCCTTTTCCTTTGATTATTGTACATGTTTGACTCATGTTTCCATCAATGACAACACACAATCAATAATTCCAACAAAACATAGGGGAGTGCATGGAAAATTCCCAAAATGAGTTTAAAACTTACAAAAAAAGAGAAGAAAAATTAGCTTGAGTCAATAATGATAAATGAGGAGATTGAATTATGTTTTTTCATTGATTATAACATGTCGAATCATAAACATAAGAGAGTTAAAATGATGACTTTTATTGTTTTTTACTAATAAAAATGTTAGTGCACAATTTTTATAGTTCAAAATGGGTGTTAAATTTGATACTATGGAGTTGTAGAAAAATATCACGTAGTTATATTTTGAAGGATATAGTTTATATATCTAGGATTCAATTTGAGCAATCTCACAATGGTTGAAAAACTATTTCAAAGGGGAATAAAACCAAAGGCTTGGTTTTGAGAAAATTACTCTTTCCCTTACATAACAATTAGTAGAATGTATCCCTTAGTCTTGGTTGGACTAAGAATTGTCATCATGGATGATGAACAAGAAACCTATGATTATGGAGAATATGTCATGGGTTAAAGTATGCATGCTAGTGATGATGAAATAAAGTATAATAGATGTAGAAATCAAGAGAACCCTCTAGATATTACAAAAACCGTGAGAAGTTTAAGGGTGGAAATTTGACGTTGTAGAGCATGCACTGAAATATTAATTAGAGATTGATTGGAGTAGAACGAACTTAATGTGGCTATGCTTCAATGTTTGAAAAACTTACTATGTCAATTGCAATAAGGAAAAAATTCTAATAATGTTGGTGGGAGTAATATCTATTAGAATCATATGTTAATGAATCATATACAGGTGAAGGCTCCTTTAGCAGCCTCACATATTCCCCAAGAGGTCATAGGATGAATAGGCCTCCCATATGTAGTTTTCAGGGAGAATTCCACAAGGCAAATCCACCTACGTTTGATGGTGAGGTCAAGATTGTAGAAGAACTTGAAGATTGTCTTCTAGGAGAAAGAAATTATTAATAAGGTCATGTCTACTGAAGTAATATTAATGCTAAAGTTGAGTTTTTTAACTTGAGTGATCAATAATCTATTTGGTGGGATTACCTTCAAGTACATGTAAAAAAAATTAACGATTGGAATATTGTATGGAAGAAATTCAAGAAACATTTTAAGCAAAAGTACCTATCTAGCCATTGTTATGAAGGTAAGGTACAAAAGTTCTAGGAATTGAATTTGGGGCAAATGACCATGGATGAATATGTAACAAAATTTATAGAGTTGTTGAGGTATGTCAAGTATATTAGAGATAAAAAGGTAAAAATGTAGTTCGTCTTGAGTGCACAACCTCCATACAAACAATATATTGAATTTGAAGAGCCTCAAACTCTCAAATAAGTAATTAGAAAGGAAAAACATTATTATGAGTCAAACAAAGGAAAAAAAAACTTTCAAAAGGAATGGAAGGAAAAGAAAATATAGAAGTGATATCAAGCGAATAAGGGGTGTGTTGTCCCCCAAGTTGTCCCCTTATCTCTCACAAAGGGGCCAAATGCCAAGGCATAGTGTGTAGGATGCACCTTCCCATGCCACTCTGGGTGTTCAAGATAGTTATCGGGCCAGGGGTGAGGTACCCTCAATATTTTATAAGGAAAGGGTTTGTGTCTATCACCCAAGAACACCCTATATAAATAGATGCGGATTAGAATGGATTTATAATAGAGAAAAATGATGCATGGAGTTAATATCTACTATTGATTTAAAACAAGTAAAAGGATGTCGAATTGTATTCTAGATGTGATTAGAAAAAGGACAACCACCAAGGGGGTTTAATAGGTTTCAATCATAGGAATGATCTTCTAAACTATGGAAACCATAATCTAGTTCCACTTGGAAAATAACTCAAAAAAATGAATAAATATGTGATGAGGAGGAGGAAAAAATACTTTCATAACTCATATTTATTAGATAGAAAACCAAATGGGTTAGACAAGTATAGATCCATTGGTTTATTCAACACCATTTGAAACATAAAATGAAGGGGGGAAGCTAGAATAACTTGCTTGAATTTATATTTACCAGTGGAAACAACCTTAGCCTTGATTTGACAATAAACCCAATAACTCATTTATATAATAGTAGCTCCAGTGTTGGGGTCTATAAATTATTGGGGATGAAACAACCATTCTATTTATACAATAAATGCACCAGGGGTTTGGGATTACAAAATTGTTATCTTGGGCCTCATTACTTCCCTCTACACAATATGCTAGTCAAATAATTCTTACAATGAGAATGAGAATGAAAGAGGGGTGAAGTAGGAGGATAATGCTACTTGTTGTTGCAAAATGGTAATACACCAAACAAATATTTATTTTTTCATGGCCTCTAGCCTCTAATTCACATTATTCAATTGTTGAAAATTAAATTCTCAAAATGGTAAACCTCTTAGAGAAAATAGAAAAACTTATTTCTTATACATCATTGGGGAGAAATGAGCTCAAAATTTGGTTAGAAAGGCATATTTTGGGTGGCCAATGGGATCCCTCTATTTTATGGCGTCTGCTAACTGATTTCCATTCACTTAGGGATTCATGTTTTACTTAGGGGCCATTACTTTCTCTTAACCCCACAAAATTAGGGTTGTTCTTGCCAATTCTAACCGAAAATAGTTATCTTTTGCAGTTGGTTCTTTTTTCTTTTGAGAACTAATTTTTCAATTCCAAGAAAGTGGCTCAGATGAGATGAAGCTTCTACTAGAAGCAAAATTTGTTAAACTATGAGCTTGATTTATTATGTGGATTAATTATTTTATTTTCTTCAACAGTTTGATTCCAGCTTAATACACTTCAACAATACCAAATCATAATTGAATAGCAATAACTATGTATATGAGTAAGCATGCACAGAAACAACACATATACCCTGGGGAAACCCTATACAGGGAGAAAAACCCCAACAAACGATATTCCTTTATTGCATTAATAATGTAAGATCACTTACAAATATCCACCATGAATGTTCTTCTCTAAAAGAGCTTGCCAAAATGACTCTAACCTGACAAAGACCTAAAAGACCTTGCTGAAATACACCTCTGATATGCTACCTCTATTGTTGATATACAACAATGATATGATACTTTGGTATGCTGCCTCTTTATCACTGATATGTGCCTCTATAGCTTCTATTGGAACATATATAAATTTCTGAACTTTAGTCTTTAAATAAATTATGTTTCCTTTTAAAATAAAATAATGCTCGCTTGATTCTCGTCATTGATGAAATCTGCCATCAAATCAAACGATCCTAATCTCTTAGAACTTATGGAGCCGCCTACTCGTTAAAGAGTCAAATTTCAATAGAATACTTCGAAGTTTCAGGTTTTGGAGTTTCATAGTTCAGGCATTTCAACATGCCTCACTTCCAAAGTCCCCATACGCGAAAAGTGTTCCAAAGGTCCAAGTCACCACACACGTATACCCATTAATATCTGACATATATTTTCGTAAATGACCTGTCGGAATTTTAAATGAAGTTAATCAACCAAACGAATGAAGTAATAAATTCTTAAAAGAAACTAAAATCCAATTATAAAATCGATAATAGTTTCGCGATTTCGGAAATCGGGCCTTCACCATCTATTGTATCACTAATATCCCAAAGCTTGAACTCCCAAAATGTCTTAAGCTTTAAGTCGGGTTGATTCAGGATTAAAAACGATTAACAATTAATTAATTACTTCTTGATTTCACGTTTCAGGGATCCTTCCTCGAACAACTATCAATATCCCAAGATACGAAACCCCAAAATTTTTGAAGTTAATTACGATTATTTAAAAGGGTTAAACATGATTAGAATTAATTAATCACATCATGATTTTGCGTTTCGGAAGTCATATCATGAACCATTATAGGATATCCCGATATTCAAAATTCAAAATTTACTTAACGATAAGTGTGATTAACTGACGCATTAATGACGATTATCTCATAATTAATCCATCGCCAAATAATGACTCGGATAAATTCAAATTCCATATATGCTTTTCCCAATCATGAACCACCAAAAAATTAATGACATTAATAATTGATTTACGACAATCATTCCAAATAAGATACCGGAACATCGCATAAATCTTTTCCATTAAGGAAAGTAAATACATTGTGAGTGAAGGTATGCGTTAATCGATGCAATTAAAGGAAAAGGATATTGAATTTGAATTTCATTGTGCGTTTTTACTGAGCAACAAGTTTTCAAGATAAGGAATTTTGTGCATTACCTGTGACAGATACCAAAGTTCTGTGACCTGATACCATGGCTCCATGAAAAGAAACTAAAGTTTCTGGTGAAAGTTTGAACCAGAACAAAGATGTCTTTTCTGACACCTCACCCAGAAGCATAGACGCCGTTAAATCCTGGACGCAAGTATTAAATATTCTACAGTATGAATTGGTCAATTACCCAAATGAATAAGGTGATGAGGAGACGGAGACCCTGGCTACCAAATACAAAACTGTGGCCCAATTAGAGCTACATAAGATAGCAACGAGGCCTAGACTCCTGCCTTACAATGATATGATCGGTTAGGCACTGGAAAACATTGATATCCCAACCAGGACCATCTTAAATTTACAAAATGTCACAGTTGGGTCTTTCCGGCCAGAAATTTTACAGGTAATGTACAAATTGTCTCCAAAACCCAATTTCATTTACAATTCCAGTTTCCTAGTGGACTTTGACAAGAAGGAATGTGTCCAATATGGAAAAACCCTGCCTGACTTAATTAAGGATTGGTACTCTCGCCTTGAGAAGTTTAGAGATGACTCTCATGGCATATACACAGTCTCTTCACTAGAGCCTCACATAATGTATATAACAATGATGATTTGTAGACTCTATGGGAGGGAAAAAAAAACCCATTTCTTGTTATAGTGGGTTCCTATTATGCACACGGTGGAAGAGAGGTATTATTTTGACTGGACCAAGATGTTGTCAGACAGTTTGGTTAAGGAGATTACATAATATTGGTCACTAAAATCCAAGGGGAAACCTGTCTCCTTCTTCTTGTCGACTTATATCATGGGCATCATCTTCTTTATGGCACCTTTTCCCCTGATGGGATAGAACTAGACTTCAACTAGTGTTGATCCCATACATGTTTATCATTCGAAACTATGGGAGGACAAAGCGAAAGATTTATTCTATGAAATCTGCAACTGGGTGGTGGTGTCGATGAATACCATTATATACGGTTTCCCATCTCCCAAGATTACTGACAAAATAGTGGCTAATCTAGGCAAGATAGCTGACTGGCACATTGAAGAGAATTTCTCCTATATTAGGGCTTTCGGTGGTTTAGTTCCTCCACATGCTCTACCTGAATTTTTACCAGATCGATTGGTGTGTTGTGAAGTAGCACAACAAAATGTGCATGGTGGAATTAGTAAGGAGATGAAAGCAGTACAGAAAAGGGTATGGACCACCTTCCCCCTGCATATTGGTACGTTTTCTCTACTGAATTTCAGCCATTCGAAAGTAGAGGCTATGGCCCTGAAATAAATCAAGCTGGTCAATATCAAATTCAAGAACCACGATCTGCTGAAGATTGTAGGTAATCACATGGACCTCTGTAGTTTGAAAACATATGAACATGAAGATTCTCCTCAGGATGAATTATTTCGAAGAGCAAGGTCCTATCAGGATGTCTTGAGTCGAGTTCAATCTCTATCTCTAGAAAAATTGGTCAAGTTTTATAACTTCTAGAAGCATCGAAGAAATAGCCTTCCCAAAGTATTGTAGGGAGAGACCCCAATACCTCCAGCTACACAACAAGTTGAGACCCAGGGCTTGGAAACAAGGAGCTTCAGTAAACAAGATGCTCAAGAAAGTTTGGAGAAGACTAAGGTTTTGACTCAGAAGGAAGACACCACATTGAGATATACACCAAGCGATCACGTTGATACTCAGACTGAGGCTTTGATAAAAAGGGGAGAAGAAAAGCTACTTTCCACACCTGGTAAACTAGCTACTAACTCAGTCGGTAAGCATCCATCCACTGAGATAGGTAGTCCTATCCAATCTGTCACACCCTTATAGTTCAGTAGAGGGAACCCGAGTGCAGAAGTTGTATTCATAAAAGATCTTATACCTATTTCCCCTCCTTCGGAATTCTTATTCAGTAAGAAGATAAGGGTGGTAGTAAGAAGAGAAACACATCAAAGGGATGGTGTGACTTCGCTACATATGTTGTAGGCTCGCTGGGAGATTTTGCAACAACTAACCAGTTTTCAGTGGGAAACCTGAAGGAGAAGTTGAAGCAGAAGGATTTGCTGGTGAGCCAGTTGTAGGAAAAATTAAAGATTGTAGAGTAGGAAGTCAGGAGCGAGATGAACAAAAGTTTTGAGCATATTAGAGTTTTTGATACACAGTAACTCCTGCAGCTCAAATCCATTCTCGACGAAATTCACAAGAACGCACAGGAGAGTAGAGAATGGGCCTTTCAGCAGGGAGAGTTGGTAAAACAACTACAGGCCAGAATAAAATCAACTGAAAATACAACTATAGATATGATAGTTTTCCAAACGAAGGCATTGGAGGTGCGTGAGAAGATGGGATAAACACGGCAAAGCCTTTTCACTAAGGTAGAATTTGTCCAAAACCATTTTTGGGTGGTTGACCAATCCTTAAATAACATTTGTATAAAGGAAAGAGAGGCTATTGTTGCTTAGGACACTTTCCAAGAAGCAGTTGTGGCGTCGACAAGATAAGGAGTATCTATGGTCTCCAGATTGTCTCACTTAGAACAAACCAGAGGTGATATTATACTGAAGGCCTGGGAGACTAACATAGCAGAAAGTAAAATAATGGCTAAGGAAGTGAAGAAGGATTGTGAAAAAACTTTTCATTCACTCAACAAAGAGTCATTAGGCCTCAGAAAAGATAATATCTCTGAAGTCTTGGGACAAGTTGATATAGCAAATCCTTAACTTAATATCAAGACAAACATGGAAGAGGCTCGGGCTGAAATCTTGCAATTAAAATAGATTGATATTACTCAGATAGATAGGTGGCTAGTGAAGCTCAGTCTTCAGCTACAGTCTATAGTTTCAGAAGACAAGAGAATGGAAGGTATAATGCCTCACTTAGAAAAAAAATTATATATGTTTGAGGCAAACGACTTAACATATTTGTCCAGATTGGTGGTATAACTCGTTGGCATGTCAAATGTGTTGAGCAGGGAAAAGGCAGCACTTTTGGGAACCAATTAGATAATCTGTACATATCATTGGTATAGATCATGATTATAAGACCAATTATTTCTTAGTTGGAGAACAAGAAGGAAAAACGCCTCCACTGGCATAGCAAAAAGACAAGGGAGATGCAAGTGAAGTGTTTCGGATTTTACATTTTGTAATTTTACTATTTTAGAAATAAGGAGAATTCCAACCACTTAGGGATGATAACCTTTTGTATAAATGCATGTTTCAAATATTGAACTAAGGCTGCTTCTAGCCAAATGTAATTAAGAGAAAATCTCCTTTTGTGAGAATTAATACAAGCGCAAACAAAGATTCCAATCTTTGTGAAGTCTAAGTTATGTTTCTCCTTTGTACTCTATATTTCTTGTTTCTTTAAATGTCTCTTTGATAAGTGAGTGTTTACAATTTAGTAACATAACTATTGTAATCACACCAAACCGGTTGTTCGTTAAGCAAGCAATTTTTCCTCTGTATTTGTTGTCAGCAAATATAAGACATGTAAGCTACTTGGATAACTAAATTTTATATCCTTTCAAGAGTGCATGCTTTATTTTATTCTACTATGAATAGGCTAAGATTCATATCTACATTTATGCCTTGTTTTGTTTAACAATTTTGTAAGTTTCTCTCACCTCACATGATTTCATAAATCGACTCAGACGACAAATTACGGCCTCTGTACTGTTCTGTTTTTATTTTCATTTGAGGAATTAAGTCTTATATAACTATTGGGAGAAAAATCACTTATGAAAATCAACCTTTATTTTTATGATGCCTTGACATTACGCTTCTAATCCTTAAGTGTAATCTCAAGAACAACATATTTTTGGCGCCGTTGCCAGGGACAGAGATACAAAGTTATTTTTCCCTGGGAAGAATGACAAGGTAATATTTTGTCTTTGATAGTGAACAAGGATTGAATACTGTATTAAGGATTTATATTTCACTTGACGAATCCACTTTATATAAGTTGGCATTCGGTAGAAAGAATACCAGGAAGAACCCTGATGAACAATAGACTACTCTTGTAACCGATCCTGAAAAAAATTTGAGACTAAGGGGAAACCCCAAGCAAGTTGCCGCATCCACAAGTAAGGTTTACCAAACCAAAGTTGTGCAAACTAATGCTAAGGTTCCACTTGAACAGTCAACCTCACAAAAAGGTTACACACAAAGCCACTTCAGAGATACATCAACTAATAAACCTGAAATTGAAGTTATAAACCCCGAACATCTTTTACGTGAGATAAAAGTTGAGACCGTTTCGACTCCCCCCTCTACTAATAAAGGTAAAGGACCCCGTTTGATACCCTCTTTTATTTCACGGTTCCCCAAAGTAAGGGTTTTTATTCTCTGAAACTATAAGGAGCATATTGTGTATCCTGATTCAACTCCTGCTAGTTCTCTTGTCTATATATCCTGTAAGTCCGAAGAACCTAGCCCTCATTTCCCTTTTTTCCATTTTTCAGAATTTTTGTCTCCTACTGATCTGTCTCGAGAACTTCATTATCCTCATTCTAAAGTAGCCTAAGGACCACTACAAGTTTACAAAAACCCTCTTTTCATCTCTCAAATTTCATCCCCTCACATTCAAATGGTTGCCTTTGGAGGAGGTAGTGTCGAAGGTGGCGCTAGAGGTGGTGTCAGAGGAGGAGGTGGAGGAGGAGGCGTCCAAGGGACACCACCTCCCCCTCCTAGGATATTTTCCAAAGTAGCTACCAGATATGCTCCTCTGGCCCTTCCCCCTGTCCTTCATGACCTACCCAAAAATTACATGAAGAATTTACCAAATTTCACACGAGAGGGAGATTTAACGACAACAGAGCACATAAACTTTTTCGACCAATTTGTTGATATCCTCCGCATTGAGCATGAAGATGTTTATTCAAGATTTTTGGTGCAAACTTTTGAAGGACAAGTAAGACTTTGGTTTCGAGGGCTTCCAATGGGATCTATAACATCTTATGATGCACTGGAAACTGCCTTCTTAAGGTAGTGGGGAGAGAGAAAAGACCACTTGTATTACCTGACAGAATTCGGGGCTTTGAGGAAAAAGAATTCAGAGTCAGTCTTAGAGTTCATACAAAGGTTTAATAAAATTTATCACAAAATTTCGGCAGAATTTAAACCCTCACAGCCTGCAGCTAAAGTAACTTTCACAGGGGCTTTTGAGCCAAACTTTGCCCTGCTTTTGAGAGAAAGGATATATGTCGATCTCATCAAAATGCAAGACGATGTCATCGAAATTGAGTCAAACATGATGGCATCTGGTAAACTAAAAGAGAAGGTCAAAAAAGGAAACAAAGACACTAAGCACTTTAGGGAGAAAGCTAGAACTTCTGGATCTGGGAAGTCTGCTGAGGAAAAAATGGATGATATGGCAAAAATAATAAAATAATTATCAAACAAGATCTCCAAAATCAAATTAGACCAAGCTAAGCCTAATCCTTTTGCTCGAAGAGACTTCAAAAGGAATACAAATCCACAGACCCAGTAGAGACCGGTAAAAAATGAGGATCAGAAAGTCAAA
>JASDQU010027029.1:0-28308 GCA_032191745.1 Picea mariana
CCTTCAGGTTGTAGACGAAGAACATTGGGGGTTGTAGCCTCCTTCTAGTTGTAGCCAGAGAATTGGGGAGTTGGAGCTTCCCTTAGGTTGTAGCCTGAGAAACTAGGGGGTTGGAGCCTCCTTTCAGTTGCAGTTGGAAAACAAATGAAGTTGGTGTTTCCAATGAATATAATTCTTCAAGACATATAAGAAAAAACATTCTGTGGTTTTCTCCCGATTTGGGTTTCCATGTAAAACACTGGTGTACTGTGTATGTGTGTGATTGTTTATTTCTTATTGCTCATTATTGGATAATAATTCTACATTGATATAACATTTGAAGAAAAAGGATTATAATTACGCTATTACTAATTCACCCCCCTTCTGATAGGCATCAATTCACTATTCAATTGCGATCCTCTTGACAACTCAATAATACAGTCTCTGAAAAACCACCCCTAGTCATTGTCCCTGAAAAATCACCTCTCAATACTATTTGATTGTAAAAATACTGCTTGTCGTTGTACCTAAAAGACCACGCTCAATATCGTCTCATTGTTTATATAACACGTAGCAATTAGTAATTAATATGCATTGTATTCACCTATATTTTCAATGACATATGTGCACCACGTGAACACTATAGTCTTCGATTTTTGACACGCTATGTTTCTAGTTTACAAATGATTCAATTATACAAGTTGTGCTAATTACGATGACAATGACACTACGTCAACTGAAACAATATTAATAACAAAATGTTAAAATAACTCAAATAATTTTTAAAATGTTGCATCTCATGATCCCACCCAAGTAGCTACAAGCCCTTGCTCATCACAAAATTTCTCTTCCATCACAGGTTGGCTTTCCATAAGGGCAGCCGACGGACAGATTCCTCGCCTACTGGTTGCATGTTATTTTTCTTATATGCTTTACACCGTAAAGGAGATGTAAACCCTTGTGAGCCACGCCGTCCAAGTAGCCTTTCGTTTGCATGCAATTATTATTTTTAAAAAAATATAATAACATGCGCCACATTTCACCAACTAAATAGAAAAATTATAAGACTTCCCGTTAGAATTTCAAACCGTCGAGAAGAAAAATTCCCACCCACAAAAATTCAACATATTTTATAAATCGATGATTTGTTGGATTGATTTTTAAAATTTAACTACAGATTTCAATGAAGGTTTTAATGAGACAAATATAGATGGCTATTGTTAGAGTTAATTATTTTCCATTGTAGAGATAGGCTAGTTCATTTAACATAAACTACTTGCATTTATTGACTCAAATCATATAGATATTACAATCAACAAATATTACTTTGTTATATACACTTAATGTTAAGTCATCTAACCACTTAATTAACTTTTTAACATTTTCATTCTTACTTTACAAAATCACATTTATATTAGAACTTACTCTCTAGAAAATCACATTAATGTCAAACTTTATTAGGTGCTCTCTCAATCGATCCGTCTGAAATGCATGCACCGAAGACCAATGATTCAGATTTACAATATACACATAGCAACAATGACTTTTACTTTTTAAAGCTTGATTTATAAAATATGAATACCACTTGTCCACCAATTAGTTATGTTATTTTTAAAGTTTTTTTATACTTCAATCGATACTTCGAACTGCATCCACATTATACCAATAACTTGGACCAATTGATAATGTATTATGCAGATTGCAACATATGCTTGTTAAACTTGAATATGTGTTTAAAACTATTTGAACATTGAATTGGATGTTAATGAAATAATACATAATAAATATTGAAATTGAATATTAATTAAACCATTTTAAAAATATTGTTTCAAAATAAACAATGAAACTAAATATTTATTAAACAATTTTAAAAATATTCACTCATAATCATAATTGGATATAAGTTATATAAGTTTGATGTTTCACATTATGAAAACTTGAATAAGGTATACTTCTCATAATATTCTTTCATAGCAATTAACATCTCAAAGTTCAAATTACATATTAATTAAATGCATGATTATGAATGCTTTCTAAATTCCAAGTTGTAGCACAAAGGTTTTATAATACTCAATTTTATAATTAAATGCGAGATGGAATACCCTATCCTTTTTAAGGCTAATATTACACATTATATGGTACTTGTTGTACAAGTATATGTTAGTTAACATGAAAAATAAATAAATATTTTATTTCATATTCCATTTATTAGTATTGCCTCAGTTGTTGTGACTTGCTTGACATATTACTTTGTTATTTGGGGCATTTTATTTAACATGATTTGGTTTATTGACTTGTGTTATGATGATAAACTTAAACTTTTTGATTATTATGATTTGTTTTAAATTGAATTAATACTAATTTTGAATGAATTTCATTTAAATGTTTATGTGAAACATGAAGGGATAGAATGCACATTGATATAATGTAATTGACATTATCATTTTATATGGTTGTCGTGCCTGAAATGAATATAATTGAGGTAAAGCCATTTGTATATTTTATTGATGGTTTGTTTATTCGACAACATAGGTATTCCAACAAAGAACGAACACCTTCTGTAACTACTCACACAATCAGATCAAAGATCAACACACCGATGTTTTTATGTGGTAAAACCCATATGGGGAAACATCTTTGGCCCCAGCCAATGTGGCCACTTGGAGAAATTTATTAATGCAAAAGAAAATATTACAAAGAGATTTACAAGAGAGTTTGTCATAATCAATCATTGGAAAATGACCCTCCATGCTCTTTAAATAGAGACACCGGTGTATATTTCTTTCGACTTGAGATCACCGATGCATATCACACTTGGGAAAAATTATTCCATGATGGTTTCAAAAAAGAAAAAAACGAAGTTTGGAGCCATTTTTCATATTTTGGCCATAAATAAAGAAAAATAAGTCAGATTGAGATGAAAATTATCGTTTTTTTCAACAGAGAGGAGATATAAAAAAGTGTCAGAGAGGGCCATTGTCCAATTCTGCTAGATTTGTTAGAAAATGAAAAATAGTGGTTTTTAAAGATCTGGGTCTAGATCATTGGCAGAGGTCCAGATTAAGATGAAATTATTGGAGAGAGTCCATAAAGAAGATACACAAATATCCCATGAAGGAACTGAATAAATACTAAGGGGATTGGAATGGGGATACTTAAATAGTCCAAAATCCCCTATTCTGGGCCACTTTTTTGGGGTTTTTGAGATTTTTGGAGGAAAAGTGATCCTAGATCACAAAAATGGAAAATTTTATTGCTCAACATTTTATATACTCATCAAGAAAAAAAACATTGGTGTAGCGATTTTTTTTCCAAAAGTGCACAGATTGAGAGATAGCCAGTTCTGCTAAAAATTCTAAGTTTGGAAAAATGGCCCCGGATGGGTGAAAAAGGACAAAGTTGCAGATTCTAGATTGTTGTAGTTTTTGACTGGTGTATTATATTAAAAATATGAGAGTTGATATGAATTCCTTGTCATTATTTTTATCTATGTCTCCTATAAAAGTTTCTCTAGTTCCTACATATTTTCTTCTGCAGTTGACTGAAGTTGGTCTTTCAATAAAATTACACCAGTGGAGAAAAGGAACAAATGGGATGAAAGTGGCTTTTTGAGGAGGCCATAACTTTCAACTCAGAGATCGGATTGGGGAAGGAGTATAGTTTTTAGAAATATGATTTGGAGAATAATAACCTTAAGTTATTAGAATTTGGATAATTGTGATATAATTCTTGAGGAATTGAGAAGAAAAATGACTTGTAGCATTAATTGACAAAATTTCTACAATATGCATAATTCTAACAAAAATGGGTGCTTGTACGTTTTGTATAATTAGAGATTTAATCAAATAAATTCAAGTCTAGGATTGGATATCAGAGTCATGGACGCATGACGCAGCTTGTAGAATTTGGTTGAGGCAATAAAGAGCTACACGACAAGTAATGAAAAGTAGATAAAGAACTCAAGAAGAGTGAAACTAAAGAATTATTAGTTAACTCCTATAGAGTCTGAATGAATTTCATGTGAAACAACAATAATTCCCACATAAGAAATGAAGCCAATGGGTGAAGAATGTCATTAATGAACATATAAAGGAAAATTAAGACTCCATAACCTTGAAGGTAGAGATGTATATATAGTTGCAAGCTTGATGTGTGAATAATCTATATGTGCTAAGAACATGAGTGCCTAGGAATCATTTGTTGTCTATGACTTAGCTACCTTGTTTAAAATTACTCAGAGCATGAAAGACCCTTCTAATATCAGAGTTCACAGTGGAAGCAAGACATTAATGCAGAAAAATAAGAGATAGAATAATGAAGGTTCTTTCACTTGAAAAGTGTCACTGAATGAAAATAGACTTCCATTGGGAATGGTCTTGAGTGGGAAAATTAGGGATTTATAATAAATTTTTAAATGAAGTAATCCAATGGACAACTAGAAGCAATATCATGGATTAGAATGATTATGGTTAAGTTGAATTCAAGGATGTTTTGATAGTAGAGTGATGAAATGTTGTGAGCTACCTCATTCCAAGGTGTTGGAATGCTTCATAAAGATAAATTTGGATATGAATGCCTAAGAGAATCTGTTGCAAATTGAACACAAGGGTTGGACTGCATAATTTCCAAGTGGAACTTGGATGGAAAGTATTTAGACCAAGGAACAATAGTACATATGAGAAGAATGGGAGCACACAAGGAAACAAGGATTTGAAGAAATTAAAGGGCAACGAGATACAACATAAATAAATAAATAAGTTGTAGCATCCCACTCTTGCGCACACTGAGCGAAATTATTCTTTGAGGACACTTGCTTGCAAGTGATCCGGGTTATTATACTATTAGGAATTTGATTATGATTATGAGGCGTTATGGATATGATGACATGTTGTTTTTCTATATTGACATAGACATGTGCTATTGACTCGGTTCTCCCGAGTGTGCAAGATTTTGGACCTGGAGGATGCAGAGGCATCGATGAAACCCTTAGACTCTGGATCAAGTCAGGGAGTGGACTATTAGGGTTTGATTGTTGTATATATGACATATGTACATATGATTAGATTTTATGATTATGGATTTTATTCTGAAATGAATCGTTGATGATTCAGGCTGACAATAGCTTGCCGACCAGACTCACATGTGGAGTAGAGGGGTCACACACGACTACCAAAGACATTGAGGGAGAGGTGTGGACAACAAACTTTCCACATCCTACTAGCAGTCTCGTCGTGGCTCAAACTATAGGTTAACGATTACCTAGTTCGAGAAGACCCACAATGACGTGAGGGTAGACTGTGATAGTCGCTCATGATGATTCTAAGGGGTGCGCAATAAGGAAGAGGCCTTATTCCTTAGAGGCCCTTAGTCTCCCACAAAATCACCCGGCGGAGTATTGACTCCAGGGGTTTTTGATGTCTACCAAGTTAGTCAAAAGGTG
Organism: Picea mariana; assembly: GCA_032191745.1. Classification (NCBI taxonomy): domain Eukaryota; kingdom Viridiplantae; phylum Streptophyta; class Pinopsida; order Pinales; family Pinaceae; genus Picea; species Picea mariana. Next base: position 5,420 of record JASDQU010027029.1, read on the forward strand.
AGTGGCACCCTTGGAGCAGGTACTGTGTCTTGAAGGGCACATCGTGCAAGAAAAACAGAAAGGGGCGAGTGGCACCCTTGGAGCACATAGTGCGTCCCGAAGGGCACATCACGCAAGGGAAACATAATGAGGCAAGTGGCACCCGTGGAGAACCCAGTGCATCCTGAAGGGCATGTCACGTTGTTAACTAATAAGTGAATAAACCTAGATGGACTTAGAATGAATAATGTGATAAGAAAGATTTAAAAAACAATTTCCCTAATAAAATATCGCCCAACCTCGAAAATTAAAATCTAGGTCTAAGTAATACTTGTGGTAATAATAATAATAATAATAATAATAATAATAATAATCATTAAACATGTGACGAAAAGGGGGTAAGAAATTTGATTAATTTATTAAAATGAAAATTATTGAGGGACTAAAATTTTAAAAGGGAATTGATTGTTTTTCTACATATGCTAATTAAAATTTATTAAAGGGAAGAGGGGTAAAAGGTATTTTTCTACACTCGCTAATTTGAGTTATAGATAAAAAGGGAAAAGAGGAAAACTTAAAAAGAATTGGGAAACTAAAGGAAAAAGGAGGAAACATAACAAAAAATGGAAACATAAGGAAAAAGAAGAATGACTAACTTAGTAAGGAATCTTGCCCTTAAGAACTTTCTAAATTGAACTCAACTAGGAATTTAGTAAGGGCGTAAGTCATTAAAATGTGTAAGGGAATATCGGGACACCTAAGAGTGATTCTAGGAATGCTTTTAGGTGGGTGTGGGAAATAGGAGTAAATAAGAAATTAATAAAATTAATTTCTGGTGCAACTATGGGGATGGGTGACATGTGTATGGGGGAGGATTTTTCTGAATTAATTTATCGAAAATTAAATTAAATGGGAATTTGGGAAATAAATCACTTAGAAACTCTATATAAGGATGGAGGAGGAGGAGTATGGATCTATGCTTGGATGTGTAACGTTAAGCTGCATAATTTTTGACTTGACTGACATATCTTGTGGGAGTTGGGATACCCAAATTGGTGACGAGTGGTATCTCGGCCTTGCGAGGCGAGCTGGGAGATAGTTGTTCTTTGGTTATTATGCATGGCCCCTTAGTGGCTCGAGGGGCTAAGGGGGAAGAAGAGTACCCCTAGCATTGGCTGGGAGGTACCAGTGAAGTCACAGTGGTCGAAAAGCGAGAGAGATACAAAGCATGCGGGAGAACGACTTGGAGATGCCACCTTGGGATACGGTACACATGCTTTTATTTTGAATGGTAGATTAATATTGATCTTGTGCTTTTATTTATGTAATTTTAATTGTGCAAGGAAAGTGTTTTACTTAGAATTTTTAATTGAGAACTTAATTTCATCATAGCTTTACACTCGTTGCATCGATTGATGTCCTTGGCCACCTATCTTCGATTGCTATGATTGTTCTGTTGTTTTATTGATTTTTGGAAGAGTCTGTGCTTTATCTTCGTCCTCATCACTAGATCATCAGTCCACGCCTGAGCAGTTGTCCAGGAGCCAAATCAACGATCGTCACTTTGGTGCATAACGACATATAGATTCTAATGCCCTGCTTTTCTGTGCATGGATGATGAGCGAAGGATGTTTTTTCCCAGTGGTCTACCCCTGTTGATCATTCTTGGTTGAATTATTTTCTTGCGCCTTGTTGTGATTGATTACCTCTGCGATTGTTTATCCCTTCTCTCAGTGAACCACTTATTACCTTCTGTGTTTTAATATCTATGTTTGATTGATGAATCCCAACGCTTTGATCGGTAAATCTCAACATTTAATAAGTTAGTGTCTATGCTTATTTATGTTGTGTCTGCGATTTCACTGTGTCTGCGATTGAATTTTTGTTGAAAATGAATTGAATGTTATTGAGGATTGTGTTTAACCCTTGTCAATTGCGATTTGAATATATATTAAGGACTGCACTTTATATGGATTGTGTGACTGCGTTTTTTTTTTCCTTACCATTCATTGAATGTGAATTTACATTTTTTTTTTACTACGTTTTCGATGTCGTGACTTCTCTTGTAAGTTATAGGGACTGTGTTTTTATATACTTATGGAGGCATCTTTCCCCATTAAATCTCTGCATGTTTGAATAGAAAATGTCTACGATTTTTGTAATTTCTTGGGGATCCAAACTGTCTTTCCTCTACATTTTATTGACAGAATCCACTACTGCGACTGAGTATTTTCAATATTGTGTACCTTCATTGAATCAGTTTAGTGAGTGAGTATTTTCATTATTGGATATTTAACTTCTTGTTTTATATTGTAATAACCTTCTGATTTTGTTTTAAACATGTATGGAAAGTTCCTTGGCTGATGCGATAATAATTATGTTCCTGATATATCTCAAAATTTTGTAGGAGTGGAATCTATTAAATTTTTTAAAAACTGTTAAATTTAATTTCAGTGTTAAATATGTGAAGGATATTTCTTGGAATTTCTATGTAACCAATGCAAATGGAATGGTGGAATAACTCTTATGGAAATTACTGCTTTCCCTAGTCATTGATACCCCTTTTGTCATAAATTTCTTCATCTCAAGTTTTTGTTTGGGGTGAAAAATGAAAATGGTTGACTGCACTTGATTGGCACCCTCTCTTGCCACACATTACAGTTAGGTTTAGACTTGATTCTCGCCCATGAAGTTAGTTGATCCTGAGAGTTGAAATTAAACCTGTGTTCACTGCACTTTATGACCTTCTTAGAACTGATACAAATTTAGTTCGGTTTCTTGGCAAGACTGTCTAGAATAACTCTGCAAATTTAAAATAGAAATTTGTGATCCTTCACCCAGAAATGGCACCCAGAATTGGTGATATCTCCCCAGCGAGGCTATCATTTGACCTATGTGCCTTCCTGGCATTGGATGCCTTCCAGTTTGACTTTGCTTTCAACTTCTCCCCTTAATGCTTTCTTTTATCACCAGGAGGTGCGATCATGCAACATAATTGATTCCCACGAGCAACTTGAATCAAGTAATTACCACACAACCAAACCGTCTGGTATAGTCGGCGAAGGAGGATTGGGGTTAATTCTGGAGCTAGTGTTTTACTCTAAATTTCTAGGCAACGGATGCGTGGTTCCCTGTAATGAATTTCCGTTTGAAAAACTTGCATTCTATTTACTATCTAAGCCGCATCTTGTATTTCTATTTACCATCTAACCTGCCACTCAGAGCGTTGGATTTTAAATTTGTCTCTAATCAAATGGCATGCAAAGTCGACTCGATGATGTTTTAGTTTTAGACAGTTGGAATTTTAATTCTTATCTAAGGCATGATTCGGATTAGTTTCCAAGTGACGGTTCCCTTGGGGTAAATGAATTTCAATTTGTCAGTTGGCTGGCCTTATCTAGTGTCTAATCCGCGTCTTCAGAATGAATCACATTTAAATTGTAAACCCCTCTATCTAACTGCTAAGATAAAGTACAACAACGAGAATTTCAGATTTAATTCCTTGTTGATTAGCATTTGCTAATTTTATTGTTGAATAGAAATTATTAAACAAAATTTACTATTTAATAGAATTGTTAAATAGAATCTACGTTGCTTGTTATTAATAGAATTTACTAAATCATTGTTGAATAGAAATGGTTCAATTATTTGGCAATGTAAGCTGCTGGTTATTAAAAGAAATTGCTAATTCATTGTTGAATAAGATTTTCCATTTCACGGTTGATTAGCATTTACTAATTTTATTAGCGATGTATGTTGCTTGTTATTAATAGAATTTAGTAAATCATTGTTGAATAGAAATGGTTCAATTATTTGGTAATGTAAGTTGTTGGTTATTAAAGGAATTGCTAATTCATTGTTGAATAAGATTTTCCATTTCACGGTTGATTAGCATTTACTAATTTTATTGGCGATGTACGTTGCTTGTTATTTATATAATTTACTAAATCATTGTTGATTAGAATTTGCTAGTTTCATTGGCGAGGTAAGCTACTTGTTATTATTAGAATTTTCTAATAGCCCAGTGAACCTTTATTGGAGGACTCAGTTACTTAATCAATGATGGATGGATTGATGAGCAAAATGCTAGCTAATGACCACATGAATGACTGAAGGGAGGATTATCTTCTTGTTAATGTTATTTGATTTAATAGCGTTAATTGTTCTTGTAGCCTTAATCTAGAAATTAACCTGATGTAGAAAATTATTGGCGTAAAGAAAAAAGTTCTATTGGAGGGTAAACTAATGACTGCAGGAGATGGATGGATGCCTTACTAGTGTAGTGATTTTAGTCATTGCTTATTTTTATTGCCAAGTTGTATGATTGTAGTTATTGTTTACTTGGTATGATGATCGCGTGATTTAAATTTAGGACTCGAAAGGTATATCGCCTCTCTTGCCACAGCTTCTAATTATTGAATGAATGACTAAATAACACACCTGGATTTTAAATAGATTTGCGTGACAAGTTTTTTTTCTTATTGGTGTTCTTGTTACCTTCCTACTTTTAAAAAAAAAAAAGTTTTTTTTAAAGTTTTGCACTTGTTAGGTGATGTGTGTTGTCATAACAAATGGGGTTGTTACATATGGTATCATAGCGGGTTCAACCCTGTGACTATGGATCTCTAGAATTTCCACTGCAGTAGACCCTTGAGTTTTAACCTAACACTAATTAAAAACTTTAACGTGTCCATGCTGTGATCTCGATTTGAGGATGCCACAAAGGTTCGCAACGTGGTTCGGTGGAAGGAGGTGCAACGCCTCTAGATGTGTATGTGCCCTCAGAGTCTAACCCCCAAGGGGAAGAATAGGTCCTTGGGCTAGATTCGATTGTTGAAGGGATGATGATGGTCTGACAAGGTCCTTCTAGAGATTGTTAGAGGCCTTGATTCACCATCTGTCTTGAGATGAGGCCAGGGCACCTGTACCCCTGAGGGTCCACAATGTTCCCAGCCAGTACCATTAGCTTTCATTAGGAACTCGAGAAGGTAACTGTTCTCGAGCTCTTGGGTGCCACGGATGGTGCAGCCACCAAGGCATGGTTGGAGAATATGGCGATGTTCTTTGCACTTCGTGACTATACCTCGAACGTGAAGGCTCATATGGAGGTCTTTCAGCTGAAGGGGAGTTCTCTTCTATGGTGGAATATGCTCCTACTGCATTTGAACATGTTCGTTGAAGATGTGTCTTGGGAACTATTCGAGGAACGGTTCTAAGCGTGGCTTCTATCGGATGAATTCATTGAGCATCAACTCAATGAGTTCAACGCCTTTGTGACAGGGCGGTCATATGGTGCCCGAGTATTAGGCCCATTTTTGGAGCTATTTTTTATGCTCCGCACCAAATTACAGAGAACTTAAGGACAATAAGTTCATGTTTGGCCTTAGTGTTAGGATTCAGTTTCTACTTTGGGTAACAGGATTACTGGACCAAAGAAAGTGTGTTGGAATGTGGGGAGCCACATTTCCAGCGCGACTACCCAATGGAGAGGACTAGAGCTTCTGGATTAGTGAGACCCACTACCGTGGGAGATTTTGGCAAGGCCCATCGGATTCATGCAGCGGTGAATAACCTTTAGAAAGAGCACCAGTCGACTGTGCTCGAGACGTTAGGTACCGTCACTGACAATACCCTTAGAATTTTGGTAGATCCAGGTGCTACTGAAGGCTACGGGATATAGCCTTAACCTGGGAGATTTTTGTCACTAGGGCCAATCGGTATGTCACGACCTTAGGATCTAGTGACGTCATGATCGATATGGACTGATTTTAATTGCATGAGGCGATACTCAACTGTAAGATGAAACAGTTGAGCTTGGTCGATGATGAGGGACAGAGAAGCGTGATTGTAGGTCGGAACTAGGGAGTGTCCCTGAGGTTCATCTATTCCTAATAGTTACGGAAGAGCATGCACAAGGGATGTAAGCTTTATGCGATACTTGCATTATACAAGAAGGGAGAAACGAAAGTTATAGAACACCTTCCGATGGTGATTGAGTTTGCAGACGTCTTCCCTGAGGGGTTACCTAGGATGCCCCAGAGAGGGATTTGAAATTTACCATAGACCTAAAACCGGGGACTGAACTGATAAAAAGAACACCTTATCAGATGTTGACCCCAAAGTTACAAGAGTTAAAAAGGCAACTGAAGGAGTTGTTGGACTTAGAACTTATATGTCCAAATGTGTCACCGTGGGGTGCACCTGTTATTTCATAGGGAAGAAGGATGGGTCATGGAGACTTTGCATTGACTACCATCAATCAAGCAGGGAAACGATCAAGAATCAGTACACGTTTCCAAGGATTGATGATCTATTCGATCATATGAAAGGCGCGATGTTGTTTTCAAAGATCGACTTGCAATCAGGGTATCACCAGTTATGAATCAAGGAGGATGACATCCCCAAGACCTCATTTTAGGATGAGGTTGGGACATTACAAGTTTACTGTTTACCTTTTGGATTGACAAACGCCCCTAGGGCATTTATGAGTTTGATGAATGGGGTGTTCCGCGAATACTTGAACAAGTTCATCCAAGTATTCACTGATGATTTTTTATTTACTCTCGGACGATGGAGGAGCATGATGAGCACTTGCGCTTGGTACTACAGTATTTGCGAGAGAGAAAATTGTTGGGAATTTTTCTAAATGCTCATTTTAGCAATCGAAGATTCACTACTTAGGGCATGTCATCTCCGACGAAGGTATCACCGTGGATCCAGCAAAGGTTAAGGCTATTATGGAATGGCCTGCGGAGACAAATGTCCCGAAAGTGCATAGCTTCATGGGTTTAGCAGGATACTATCGACGGTTCATCGAGGGATTTTCGAAGATAGAAAATATGATCACGGAATTGCAGAAGAAGAAGAAGAATTTGTTTGGAACGAGAAATGCGCGGAAGCCTTTCGGAGGCTCAAAGATCTGTTGACAAAAACACCGATACTAAAGGTCCCTGACATGGACACAGAATTCTTGGTATGCATGGATGCATCCAAAGAAGGATTAGGTTGAGTCTTGATGCTAGATGATTGAGTGATCACTTACATCTCAAGAAGGTTGAGAAGGAATGAAGAGAACTATGCGACACACGATTTGGAGTTGTTAGCCATTGTTTATGCCTCAAGGCACTATATTATTGGACAAAAACTTGAGATAAATGGACCACTGTGGATTGAAACACATCTTTAGGAAAGCAACTTGAACGTGCGACAACGATGTTGGTCAGAATTTCTTAGCGAGTATGATTTCGATATTACTTACATAAAAGGGACAGTGAAAAAATTGGTGGATGCGTTGATTCAGAGACCACACATATTTTCAATGATGCCTCTATAGAGGAATCTACATGAAAAGATTCTAACTTTAGTGCGATGATGATTGGTACAAAGAGGTCAAGGATTTTTCAGGAAAAACACCATGATGGTACCAAGATGTGAAGGATTTACATTGGATGACGACGGATTATTGAGATTTAAAAATCAAATGTACGTACCACCGAATGACGAGTTGAGGATTTTGATCCTAAATGAGGCTCATAGAGCAGTATACATGGCTCGCCCAGGAGTCATGAAGATGAGGGCAGACCTTAAAATCTTATTCTTCTGGAAAGGAATGAAGGAAGACATAGTCAATTGTGGCCATATGTCCATAATGTCAGCAAGAAAAGGATGAACATAGACATCCATCAGGATTACTACAAGCACACACTATTCCAGAATCTAAATGGGAGGTTATTTTGATGGATTTAATTTTTGGATTGCCATTGACAGAAAGGAGACACGACTCGATTTTTGTGGTAGTTGACACTCTGACAAAGAGTGCCCATTTTATTCCTATGCGTACGACCTATCAGGCACTTGACATAGCTAGAGTTTTCATCAGTAAGATTGTGAGGCGGCATGGTGTGACTAAGAGGATTATATCCAATTGAGGATCGTTGTTTACTGGACGATTTTGGACTAGTTTCCAAGAGGCCTTAGGAACCCAACTTAACTTTAGTACTGTGTATCACCTAGATATAGATGGGTAGACTGAACAAACAAACCAAATATTGGAAGACATGTTGCGCATGTAAGTGATGAACCAACAAAAGCGTTGGGAATAATTCTTGCCACTGGTAGAATTCACATATAACAATAGTTACCAAAGCACCATTAATATGGCTCCTTTCGAGTTTCTTTATGGGTGACCACGTTAGACGCATTTGAGTTGGGATCGAATTGAGGATAGGGTCCTGGTGGGACCAAAAGTGATCCAAGAAATGGAAGATCAAATGCAAACAATAAGACAAAGGATCAAAGAAGCGCAGGATCAACATGAGAGTTATGTCGATGCACGCCGTGTCGACCGTAGTTACGAAATTGGCGATCGAGTCTTCTTGCAGGTAAAACCGAATAAGAGTTCAATCAAGTTTGGAAAGGGAGATAAACTCTCTCCTAGGTTCGTGGGGCCTTTCGAGATTGTGGAGAGAAAGGGGCCTGTAGCCTATCAACTGGCTTTGCCTGATTCTTTGAGGCATATGCACGATGTATTTAACAAATTTGTTTTGATACATTATATTAGTGATCCTACACATGTTATTGACATGATTTCCTTGCAGGTATCGGATGAGGGGGCGCTCATGACTAAAACGATCTGCATCCTAGATCATCACATTCAAAAGATACGATGTCTAAGAGTAGATCAAGTCAAGGTCGAGTGGGACAACTATAGTCCGCACTCGATGACCTGGGAGGACGCATATGATATGCACCAACAGATTCCATTTTTGTTTGATGGATAGACTTATGATACTGTGATACACATTATTTTGACACTTATATACTATAAAACTTCGAGATGAAGTTTAGACCAAGAGGGGGTGTATGTAGCATCTCGCTCTTGCACACACTGAGTGAACTTATTCTTTGAGGACACTTGCTTGCAAATGATCCAGATTATTATACTATTGGGAATTTGATTATGATTATGAGGTGTTATGGATATGATGACATGCTATTTTTCTATATTGACATAGACAGGTGCTATTGACTCGGTTCTCCTGAGACTGCATGATTTTGGACCTCGAGGATGCAGAGGCATCAATGAAACCCTTGGACTCCAGATCGAGTTAGGGAGTGGACTATTGGGGTTTGATTGTTGTATATATGACATATGTACATATGATTATATGTTATGATTATGGATTTTATTCTGACATGATTCATTGATGATGCAGGCTGACGATAGCTTACCGACTAGACTCACATGTGGAGTAGAGGGGTCACATAGGACTACCAAAGACATTGAGGGAGAGGTGTGGATAGAATCCCTACCACAACCTACTAGCACTCGCGTTGTGACTTGAATTGTAGGTTAATGATTACCTGGTTTGAGAAGACCAATGATGTCATGAGAGAAGACTTCGACAGTTACTCACAATGATTCTAAGGGGCACGCAATAAAGCAGGGGCCTTATTTCTTAGAGGCCCATAGTCTCCCACAAGATCACCCTGCAGAGTATTGACTCCAAGGGTTTTTGATGTCTACCAAGTTAGTCAAGAGGCGAGTGGCACCCTTGGAGCATGTCGTGCAAGAAAAATGGAAAGGGGAAAGTGGCACCCTTGGAGCACGTTGTGCGTCCTGAAGGGCACGTCACGCAAGGGAAACATAATGAGGCGAGTGGAACCCTTGGAGAACCTAGTGCATCCTGAAGGGAACATCGCATTGTTAACTAATAAGTGAATAAACCTAGATGGACTTAGAACGAATAATGTGATAAGAAAGATTTAAAAAACAATTTCCCTAATAAAATGTCGCCCAACCTTGGAAATTAAAATCTAGGTCTAAGTGATACTTGTGGTAAAAAAAATAAAATAATAATAATCATCATTAAACATTTGATGAAAAGAGGGTAAGAAATTCGATTAATTTATTAAAATCAAAATTATCGAGGGACTAAAATTTTAAAAGGGAATTGATTGTTTTTCTACATATGATAATTAAAATTTATTAATTAAAAGGGAAGAGGGGTAAAAGGTAATTTTCTACACTCGCTAATTTGAGTTTTAGATAAAAAGGGAAAAGAGGGAAACTTAAAAATAATTGGGAAACTAAAGGAAAAAGGAGGAAGCATAACGAAAAAGGGAAACATAAGGAAAAAGAAGAGTGATTAACTTAGTAAGGAATCTTGCCTTTAAGAACTTTCTAAATTGAACTCAACTAGGAACTTAGTAAGGGCGTAAGTCATTAAAATGTGTAAGGGAATATGGGGACACCTAGGAGTAATTCTAGGAATGATTTTAGGTGGGTGAGGGAAATAGGAGTAAATAATTAATTAATAAAATTAATTTTTGGTGCAACTAAGGGGATGGGTGACATGTGTACGGGGGAGGATTTTTCTGAATTAATTTATCGAAAATTAAATTAAATGGGAATTTGGGAAAGAAATCACTTAGAAACTCTATATAAGGATGGAGGAGGAGGAGTATGGATCTCTTCTTGGATGCGTAATGTTACGCTGCAAAAGTTTTGACTTGACTGACTTATATTGTGGGAGTTGGGATACCCAGCTCAGTGATGAGTGGTAGCTCGGCCTTGTGAGGCGAGCTGGGAGATAGTTGTTCTTTGGTTAGTGTGCATGGACCCTTTGAGAATCGAGGGGATAAGGGGGAAGAATAGTATCCCTAGCATTGGCTGGGAGGTACCGGTGAAGTCATAGCGGTAGGCAACCGAGAGCAAGACGGAGTGCACGGGACAATGACTCAGAGCTGCCACCTTGGGCTATGGTACGCATGCTTTTATTTTGAATGGTATATTAATATTGATCTTGCAATTTCATTTATGTACTTTTAATTGTGTAAAGAAAGTGCTTTACTTAGCATTTTTAATTGAGAACTTAATTTCATCATAGATTTGCGCTCGCTGCATCGATTGATATCCTTGGCCATCGATGTTCGATTGCTATGATTGTTCTGTTGTTTTATTGATTTTTGGAAGAGTCCATTCTTTATATTCATCCTCATCCCTAGATCATCATTCCATGCCCGAGCAGTCGGCCAGGAGCCGAATCGACGGTTGTCACTTCGGTGCATAGCGACCTATAGATTCTAATGCCCTAATTTTCTGTGCATGGATGTTGACCGAAGGATGTTTTTGCCCAATGATCTACCCCTGTTGATCGTTCTTGGTTGAATGATTGTATTGTGCCTTGTTGCGATTGATTACCTCTATGATTTTTTATCCCTTCTCTTAGCGAACCGCTTATTATCTTCTGCGTTTTAATCTCTGCGTTTGATTGGTGAATCCCAACACCTTGATCAGTAAATCTCAGCATTTAATATGTTAGTGTCTGTGCTTATTGATGTTGTGTATGCGATTTCACTATGTTTGTGATTGATTTTTTGTTGATAACAAATTGAATGTTATTGAGGACTGCGTTTAACCATTGTCGATTGTGATTTGAATATATATTAAGGACTTCTCTTTATATGGATTGTGTGACTGCATTTTTTTTTTCCTTACCATTCATTGACTGTGAATTTACATTTTTTTTTATTGCATTTTCGATGTCATGACTACTATTGTACGTTATAGGGACTGTGTTTTTATATACTTGTGGAGGCATCTTCCCTCCCATTAAATATCTGTGTGTTTGAATGGAAAATCTATTCGATTTGTGTAATTTCCTAGGGATCTGAACTGTCTTTCCTCTACATTTTATTGACAGAATCCACTCCTGCGACTGAGTATTTTCATTATTGTGTACCTTCATTGAATCGGTTTAATGAGTGAGTATTTTCATTATTGGATATTTAACTTGTCATTGCATATTGTAATAACCGTATGTTTGTATTTTAAACATGTATGGAAAGTGCCTTGGATGATGCGATAATAATTATGTTCTTGATATATCTCAAAATTTTGTAGGAGTGGAATCTATTAAAAAATTTAAAAACTGTTAAATTTAATTTCAGTGTTAAATATGTGAAGGATATTTCTCAGAATTTCTATGTAACCAATGCAAATGGAATAGTGGAATGGCTCTTATGGAAATTACTTCTTGCCCTAGTCATTGATACCCCTTTTGTTATAAATTTCTTCATCTCAAGCTTTTGTTTGGGGTGAAAAATGAAAACGGTTGACTGCGCTTGATTGACACCCTCTCTTTCCACAGATTATAGTTAGGTTTAGACTTGATTCTCGCCCACGATGTTATTCAATCCTAAGAGTTGAAATTAAATCTGTGTTCACTGCACTTTATGACCTTCTTAGACCTGATACTTATTTAGTTCAGTTTCTCGACAAGACTGTCTAGAATAACTCTGCAAATTTAAAATAGAAATTTGTGATCCTTCACCCAAAAATGGCACCCAAAATTGGTGATATCTCCCTAGCGAGGCTATCATTTGACCTCTGTGCCTTCCTGGCATTGGATGCCTTCCAGTTCACCTTTGCTTTCAATTTTTCCCCTTGATGCTTGCTTTGATCACCAGGAGGTGCGATCGTGCAACATAATTGATGCCCATGAGCGACCTGAATCAAGTAATTACCACACAGCTAGACCGTCTAGTACAGTCGACGAAGGAGGATTGGGGTTAATTCTGGAGCTAGTGTTTTACTCTAAATTTCTGGGCAATGGTCGCACATTTCCCTGTAATGAATTTTCGTTTGAACAACTTGCATTCTATTTACTATCTAACCCGCAACTTTCATTTCTATTTACCATCTAACCCACCACTCAGAGCGTTGGCTTTTAAATTTTTCTCTAATCGAATGTCATGCAAAGTCGGCTCGATGATGTTTTAGTTTCGAATAGTTGGAATTTTAATTCTTATCTAAGGCACGATTCGGATTAGTTGCCAAGTGACGGTTCCCTTGGGGTATATGAATTTCAATTTGTTAGTTGGCTGGCCTTATTTAGTGTCTAATCTGTGTCTTCAGAATGAATGGCATTAAAATTGTAAAACCCTGTATCTAACTGCCAAGATATAGTACAACAATGAGAATTTCGGATTTAATTCCTTGTTGATTAGCATTTGCTAATATTATTGTTGAATAGAAATTGTTAAACAAAATTTACTATTAAATAGAATTTACTATTTAATAGAATTGTTAAATAGAATCTACATTGCTTGTTATTAATAGAATTTACTAAATCATTATTGAATAGAAATGGTTCAATTAATTGCCAATGTAAGCAACTGGTTATTAAAAGAAATTGCTAATTCATTGTTGAATAAGATTTTCCATTTCACGGTTGATTAGCATTTACTAATTTTATTATCAATGTACGTTGCTTGTTATTAATAGAATTTACTAAATCATTGTTGAATAGAAATGGTTGAATTATTTGGAAATGTAAGCTGTTGGTTATTAAAGGAATTGCTAATTCATTGTTGAATAAGATTTTCCATTTCACAGTTGATTAACATTTACTAATTTTATTGGCGATGTACGTTGCTTGTTATTTATATAATTTACTAAATCATTGTTGATTAGAATTTTCTAGTTTCATTGGCAAGGTAAGCTACTTGTTATTATTAGAATTTTCTAATAGCCTAGTGAACCTTTATTGGAGGACTCGGTTACTTAATCAATGATGGATGGATTGATGAGCAACATGGTAGCTAATGACCACATGAATGACTAAAGGGAGGATTATCTACTTGTTAATGTTATTCGATTTAATAGCGTTAATTGTTCTTGTAGCCTTAATTTAGGAATTAACTTGATGTAGGAAATTATTGGCGTAAAGAAAAAGGTTCTACTGGAGGGTAAACTAATGACTTCAGGAGATGGATGGATGCCTTACTAGTGTAGTGATTTTAGCCATTAATTATTTTTATTGCTAAGCTGTATGATTGTAGTTATTGTTTACTTGGATATGATGATCGCATGATTTAAATTTAGGACTCAGAAGGTATACCGCCTCTCTTGCCGCATATTCTAATTATTGAATGAATGACTAAATAGCGCGCCTGGATTTTAAAGAGATTTGCACCACAAGTTGTTTTGCTTATTGGTGTCATTGTTACCTTCCTGCTTAAAAAAACAAACAAACAAATAAACAAAGTTTTTATTTTAATTTTTTCACTTGTTAGGCGACGTGTGTTGTTGTAACAAATGGGGTTGTTACATAAGTGAATTGAAACATAAGAATGCATGATACATACAATGAAGTTAGAATGCATATGCATTAGTAGGCATGCTGACAGTGAATGCTTGGCGCATATGGATGTGCGTTTGTGCATATGTACATGCTTGGATATGCATATGACATGCATGTGGAATTATAATAGTCTATTGTTATATAAATGCAATAATGATGTTATGGAAATTGAGTATGATTGATGATGGATTATGACTTTAGGAAAAATGATATAGTATTGTTAAATATGTGGATGATGATGTTGTTGCTTATGAATTCCATCTATTTGAAGACCCATGAGGGTGGTATGAATGGTGATCAAAAGGATGGAGGATGAATCCTGTGAGATTCTACAAATACCAGTTGATCAGGAAGCATCAAGTAGGTTGATAACATCCATGCATGTATGCATTTGGTTGCTTCCAATGTTCAAGGATATTGAGGTAAGAATTCCCTCAGTTAATTTTTCAATATTTACATTGATATGTAATGGCCGAAGGACTAGAGTATGTAAATGTTGTTGATGTTAGAGTTTTTTTAGATAAAATGTTAGTTTCATACTGTGTTATGATTGGTTATGAGATCATAACCAGGTCAAGTCAGGAGACATACTCCTTCTACAACAATGAACACCCATATGTATAGTAATGTGTGATAACGTGAGATGGTTGGATATGGAAGTCCTATAGTGCTATGTGATGGCTCAATGGAACCTATTGTATATATGATATTTGGACTGCAACCTCTTTTCTAACACTGAAGAGAAATTAGGAATTATATTCTTGGTGTTATGTTTGGGTTGAAAAGGAAGGTATCCAAATAGTCAAGCAAGTGGTAAGAAGTATGTGGATGATATGTTGAGGCATTATTGAGACCTTCCAAATCATTGTGGTGGAATGCATGACATAGTTATGTGGTATTATGTAGTGAATGCAATGATGCATTGTGTAGACGTGGCCATGGGTTTTGGCACATCAATTGTTATTTTATTAGTAATTATTTGTTGCATTATGAAAATCATGTGGTGATGAAAATGAAAAATGATGGATAACTGCATTATATTTAAAATGAATACTGGTTGAAAAATTATTGTATGTTACAATTCTAAGATAGATTTTTTGGAGTTGTTGAAAATGTTACAAGTGGTATTAAAGGAATTATTGAATGCATTTTGGTGAATGCATGTATATATTATATGGCATAGAAATGATTATCCTAAAAAATTAAATGATGTGAGTATTGATAACTAATGAGGTTCAGAACACTTCAGAAGATGTTAGATATTGAAACAAGTTGTAGGTTAAAGTAGTTACATAATGATGAATTATGGAAAAGCTTTGTCAGGGGAACATAGTAATACAAATTTTGATGGATAGAAGAAAATATTGGTTGATAATACATTTGTAGAGGATGATGAGTTCATTATCATTACTAGTTGGATTAATGGAAGTGATTGAATTGGTCTTGTAATCAAGCATGAGATCACTTTGTAAAACCTTGTAATTGCTGCCATGAAAATGTATATTTGTTAGGATATGCTAACAATGTGTTTGGATGAGTGTAAATTGAGGAAATTGTAGGTATAATGGTATTAGATATGGTAGGGATTTAATCCATATGGAATACTAATATCTACAACTACAAATCCAAACATTATGAGTATAAAATTCATGCCTGGAAATTTTATTTTCCTGTATAAAATAGATTTGAGAAACTAATAGTTACAAATTTTTATGTTATGCTAACAGTTTGTGTGGCTGAATGAAAGGTTGCGGAAATTGTAGGGAGAATGGTCTTGGATGTGGAAGGGATGTAATTCCATACATAAGACCAATTATTGTTGCTACAAGAGCCAAGCATTATGAGAAAAAATCCTCATTCCCGGGGAATTTTATTTCTTGTATATAAACCGATTTGAGAAATTAAAAATTGTTATGATATGCTAACAATTTGTTTAGATGCATGGAAATTGAAAAGAAAATTATAGGAAGAATTTCCTTAGGTATGGAACTACTGTGAGATATAATAAAGAATGATGCTTGTAGCTGCAAGATCCAAACAAATTATGAGTAGGAAGCTCATGCTTGGAAAATTTTGTTTTCCTGTATAAAACATATTTGACATTTATGATTGGAATTGTTATAATGATATCTCATGATGAATGTATGTTTGTAATAAAAATGAGATGTTGGATATGGAAGATGGAAGTTTGGGAAAAAGAGCACTAGAAGGATATTGAGCTCAATGATGAAGGCATAGAATGAAGAAAGTACAATGGACTTGTTGCAGTTGGAGTTCTTGGAGCCGCAACTCTTAAACTTCTTGGCTGAGTGCACTGGAGCCCTGGAGAGAAGTGGAACAACCTAAGGGACTACATGGCAGAGAAAGGGGTTCATTTCTTTGGGTTGTGCAGGTTGATAGGGAAGAAGAGTTTGTTGGTTGGAACTGTTGCCAGAAATATAAATTTTGAAGATCATTATACATGTTTTGGGTCGGAATGCCTATGTATGCATGTTTTATTTTAGGCCAGAGTGTCTATGTATATAAGAAATTTGTTGGATTTCCTATGCGGATTAAAGGCTAGAGTTCCTAGAATTGTAAGAACATCAATATGATGTTGTTCACTGAGCAAAATGGAAAAATAAGGGGATGGGGCTGCAACACCTCGATTTTAATCCCTATGAACTAGAATGCGTTATATAAATGCAACTTATCCTGGTGAGCCGATAAGTTGGAAAGGGTGTGAATGCCTAGGAAATTTAATACTTCTATATATATTAATAAAATACATCGTTGGCTGCAAAACAGATAAGGACAAGAGATAGGTGGCTATGATTCCACAAGAGAGGGGGATAAAGGGGCCAAGTCTTTTTACTATATTTTATTTACCCATATTGGGTTTAATTGAGAAAAGTGGTTACATAAGCTTCTTGGGGAGGCCATGTGGTTCTTGATTTCATGTAATTATATAAACATCCCCTATGGGATGTTTTTGGGGTTCATATCCATTTACTCTTACACTCTTTCCTTGGGATTCTTCCTCATTCACTCTTGTTAATTCATGTGCTCTTGGTTGGATCATGGAAACAAATGGATGGAGGAGGAGATCCATTGTGATATGGTTGTGAGTAATTACTAATCATTCTAGGTTGCAATGGATTCCTATGGGCATGAGATCGATGGTAGTTTTGAAAGAACTATCACAATTGAGAATACTTGGATTTTCCAGCATGGAGATTTCCTAACCAGTAGCACTAGAGACCTGGAGAGAAATGGAACAACTTGAGGGACTGCATGGAAGATAAAGTAGTTCATTTATTTGGTTTGTGGAAGTTGAAGGGGAAAGAGAGCTGGAAATTAGGATTGTTGTATGGTTGGGAAAACTCGAGAGACAATTAGATAACTGTTGTGTGTTTTAGATTTGTCCTAGGACATGTCCTTGTGGATTCATAGGCCTGAATTGAGGGTGACCTACTGTTGATAATTGGAACAACAATGCCTATGGTTGGGAGGAATGTGTTTCTATGTTTGTATATTTTTATTTCCAGAGAATATTAATCAATACACAACGGAAATAAAAATATACAAGCATAGAAACACATGACAGAGAATCATAAGAAACACATGAAAGAGAATCATTGTAACAATAATGTCTATAGGGTTAGAAACACATGAAAAAAAATCATAGAACTAGCACAATGCTCTTCATACTACCCTTTGGGTTTATAGGGTAACTACTAAAGAAACCTTAGGAAATTCTTTGTACTTTCTTGTTTACGGACAAGAAGCCATTCTTCCAAACAAATTGTATCTTCCTTATCTATAGCTCTCTCAAGCCTCTAGAGGTCAATCACCTTCAAGATTGCAACAATGTATTGAAACACTCCTTATGGTAGAGGAAGAAAAAGAAAAGGATAGAAATAATATTGCAGCTCATCAATAGTTGGTTAAAAGGTGGTTTGACAAGCACAAAGCCGAAGACAAATGTTTTTCTATGGGAGATCTAGTTCTGAAATGGGACAAAGTAAATGAGTTGAAAGGGAAACATTCTAAATTTCAAAGCCTATGGCTTGGTCCTTACCAACTTGATGAAATATTAGGGGTATGAACATATCGACTGTGAAACTTGAGGGGTGAACTATATTCTCTCCTTATAAATGTCCAATCCCTTAAAAGATTATTTTCTTAGCTACTCAACATGAGTAACTGTGTACCATAGTTTACTTTCTTTTTTTTTCTTTGTTTGGTTTGTTGTCCTTTATTATTTTTTTGTTTGTTTTTTGGTTTTGGTTTGATAGTTTTATTTTCTTTTTTTATTGGTCAAGATTTCTTGATAAGTGGTTAAAATGATATTGATTCTTAGGACTCATGATGAAACATGGAAAACCAGCTACTCTTACCAAAAAAATTTACCATATAAAGCAAAGTAATAGGAATTCACTCAGTGGAAGATTTAAACGTGGAAATTATTTACACTTCTATATCCATATCAATTGACGAATAAGTGTATTGTCTGTATTGTGGTTTGGAAATTATGAAGGAAATAATGGAAATGAAGAAGAGTATGAACTATGTCTATTGGCAGAGCTGGCAAGGATATCACGTATCTTAGGGAGAATGTTGTAATACAATCCTATGCACTAGTTTTTGTTCTCTCAAGAGAAACAAATATCCTCCTCCCTGACTCCTTCTTGGTTTTACACATGTCCTTCCCAAAATATATCTAGTAACGGGTACCTATTGTAGTAAAACAGAATAAAAAAAATACAGAGTTAAAAGAAGGAACATTTCAAGTAAATAATGATGAAAATTAGGGAGGGTATGCATATATCTCCATTGGGGCTATCGATTCTCATTGATAGTGGAGAAAGGTTTGTGATACCGAGGTGACTCCACCGGGGCTATGGATACTCACTGGCAATAGAGTGACACCATGAGAATGCTTCAAATACTTAGAAGTTGGAAGTGTAATTATCCCCTATCAATGGTGGTTTCCCACCTAGATATTGCCTAATAGAACATGGAACATGGGTTCACCGTAAAGGGGCATGGAATCAAACAAGTCCCCACAACAAGATAGGTGTGGATGTCCCTCAGATTATATGCATATAGATTTATAAATGATATTTGAGTTACTATCTTAAATTGAGGTTTCCTCCAATTTTTTTTTATATCATTATGGTTAAGGTAAGGATCAAATATTTTTGTTTTTCCTAGTGAATCACCATTTGTTGAGCACTCAACACACCCTCAAAATTTCATGAAATTTGGGGTACCATGTCTAAATTTGTTATAGTTGGTTTTTGTTTATCAACCTTTAAATGATATGCTTCTTTGAATTTTCTTGATTTATTTGAGTCTAGTCATGCCCAATGAACAAGGAACTAAATCCTTCTTTGAACCTCAAGGATCCATAATCATTTTTGAAAACTAGTCAGTGGAGTATCATACATTTAAACACACAATTCTCCAAAAATGACTCTCTCATGGATTGGGACGAAAAATGTATTTGATCAAGCAGGGACGCAAGGTTTAAACAAAATTATTAAAGTAATCGAAACTAACCCGATGGTCGAGGAGCCTATTGGGTTATGGGTAGTTCATTAAGCCAACATGGATGAAATTAAGTTTCCCACATTGTTTTCTACAATCGTAGGGTGAAGGTCAAAGTTTTGTAAGTAAAATTTCCAATCAAAACTAAACTTGAATCTACAGGGTTAGAACAATACCCACCATTTGAATAAAACAAACATTAAATCTCCATCATTCATGATCAATGAGGAAAGGGACCATTTGTGAGTCTTTAAGGTGCCACGTAATATCCCACATGTAAGTCATACCAAGGCCATGTCATCATCCATACGCTTCCCTTGTTATAATTCATGACTCATTCTAGCCACATCATATGCCAAGTTTCATTGCCACACAATCATCCGTACCAGGATACGATAACACCACATCATTCCTCAAGTTTCATGTTCATCGGTCATTGGGGGTTCACAACGTCTATTTTTTTTGTTATACATCCCCATGTCGATTATCTGACGTCGATGGACTCATCAGTCATCAGCTAAACCAACCATCTCTTTTGTCTAAAATCACTCGCACTTGCACCTAATGAATGATAGGTGTTATACCTCAGGGGATGCTAGCCATTTGATCAAACAATTAGATCCATCTGAATCATTGATTATTATAAGCAGATGGTTCATTCCATCCTTACGCTTGAATGTGACCTTTTCCATCTCACCTCACCCATTTTTGAATAAACTACTAACATGTGTTGATTTAGTGCCACGTCGGTCTGCCAAGTCACTCTCACCTACACTCGACGCCTGATGGAATCCCACTCACATAATGTTGACCATCCGATCAGAAGGGAATATTTAATCTGCGTCGTCAGATTGTTGATCCTATACTTCACTTCACCTCACGACTGAAGTGGGTCCCTCGATGCATCAACATATGACCTCTCAAAGAATCTATCGATATGATCCATTAGAATGCCACATTGGGCCTCCATGTCACTCACACACGCACGTAGATGATGTCACCTATGTATGGATGTGGGTATTTATAACCGAATCAACATTGTGGTTGAAAGGTGCATGGAGTTTTATGACACCTGAACCCAACCAAACCATTTCAAATTAAGTTAAATGACTTAAAAAAATGTCGATAGTCACCTCCATGCATCAAGTCATCCATCAAAGGCTGGTGGGAGGTACTTCCACTACATTAAACACCATTACTATGGAATATTTCTCCCCATGGATTCGATATTTAGTTGTTAAGTTACATTCTCTCCTAAACTTGCTGCATTATTTGCTTAGTTGAGTCTATTATCAATTGAGCACAATTTTCTTATTCATTTTGATTGCTAACAAATTGAAGCCCACAACACCTATTTTAATTCTAGTACCAAAAGATTCAACTGACCAGTAATTACACATTAAATCAGTGTTCTTAGGTAATGTTTGTTCTAGAAAATATCAACGTTTCTTGGTAATAGGTATGTTTATGTTTCGTAATATCTACTTTTGGGAACGATATTTTGATGTTTTATTACCACGAATGATTTCCCAGAGACGCGATTCCTCCCAGGAAATATCCCACACATAGGACACCCAAGAGGCCAAGGACACGGTTTGGTGATGTTGAGGTTGGTTCCAGTTCTATGCCCATGTGAGCTAAAGAAACCTTGACGTTTAAAGGAATTAAACCTCTCATTAGGATACCTCAAAAGAAGATTTCCAGCATAATGGCGTTTGTTATCACTGAAAATTCATCTGCACATGGCGACAAGAACTCCACATCATCAAAACAACAATGAAGTCATTCATGGCACTGAATTAAGTTCACAACATTCCAGAAAGGTCAAAAACTATACAAAGTAACCAAACATTGAAGGGCGCGTTACAGCAGTAGGGTGCGCGCGTGTATGCGCGGGACAAAAACGTATCACGCGCGCATGCGCGCCCGATGCACGACTGTCCACACAAAAAGCCGCGCATCTACTAATATAGTGAATTAATTGCTTAAGTCGGCCTCCCGACCGCCTATGGACCGGCCCCCAAGATGATTTGACCCTCAGATCAGGGTCGGCTCTGCAAATTCGGTGAATTAATGGCTTAAGTGAACCCTAAACAGGTCTGTGTTTACACCGGAAGTTGGTTACGTGACCGCCTAGAAAATGCTATAAATAGCCGAGAAGACTCACTGTTTCAGCAGAGAATTCGAAGCAAAGTTACGCTGTCCAGATGATTCAGAGCTCAGTCTTCGACAAGCTATCCATCAACGGCCTAACCCAGAGTTCTTTCACCACTCCGTTCAGTTCTATTCATAGTGTAAGGAAAGCATTGTGTTGAGGGCCACGAAGGACCTTCCGCTGGAGGGAGAGGGAACCCCTGTCTCTGTCTTCAGCGTGTGCTCTGGTTTCACTAATAGACCAAGCCTGGAACCATTTGATGACCCCTGTGTCTCATGTTTGATGTTTTTGTTTATTTTCGTACTGTTATTTTCTTTCAGTTGATAGTTAGATTGTATTCTGTTTTGTTTTCTGTTTTCTGTTAACCCCATGTTGCCACAGATGTTCTGCCCTGGTGAACCCAACAGGGCATGCAGAGCGGTCTCCATTTTGCTCACCTGGTGATATTTTGTCCACGAACAGACTGGCGACTCCGCTGGGGAGTTAAGGTATCAAATCCTCTCTCAATCGGGTTCAATTCGCTTTCCTTTTGTCGTTTTTAACTTGCAGGGACTCAAACCGGCTTTCGCCGACCTGTTAACCGGACGATTCATAGAAGAATCGAGAGAATCGGTGATTTTTCTCAAGCACGCGGGTATTCCACCCCACAGACGCGCGCATGCGCTCTGGTTTTTTGATACAGTCCGCGCGCACACGCGCACCTGTCCAGGCTAACAACCGCGCATTTGACTAAATTTTTTTTCATTGTAAAGGTTTTGGATGTGATTTTCCTTTTCAACACTGATGTAAGGCATGCTCTAAACACTGCACCACTTAGACCCCTCAACTTATAAAGGGGATAGTCAAACATAGGCACTTAGGAGGATTAAAATCATTTTTCCCTTATTTTTCTTTCTGCCACGTGGATGGCTTGTTTTGATTCATAATCTAAGTGGAACATCAAAATTGTAATCACATATAAACTCACATTCGGGACTAGAAGTTGCAAGTAACAATCTTGAGTATACTCTTCTCTCGCACCCTCAGGCGATCTTGAGAATCATAAAAAGATTGCGAAAACAATCTCATCTCCCTTA
>JASDQU010027029.1:38731-51258 GCA_032191745.1 Picea mariana
GAGGATTCAGAGTAGTCGGATGATGACAGTGACTCTTGCACAGAGGCTAGTGATAGTGACTCTACCTCAGAGGATAGTGATGATGACTCTTGCACAGAGGCTAGTGATGCTTGCACGCTTGAGGAGGAGGATGAACCTTGTGTAGTGGATAGGCAGTTGGATGGATAGGACGATGGCCCCAGTGTCTCAACAGGAACGTCACATACCATTGATGACCTTATGCCTCAGTAGAGTGGTGGCACTAGTGAGGAGTCACACGTGTTAGTAGCTAGAGATGATGAGCTTCCTATGGGGTCCGTGACACATCGGACACCTGTTCAGACACCCATGATAGCCACATCAAATGAGGAGATCAGTGGCACGTCAGGTATGATGGATGAGCCTAGTGCGAGGGATGCACACCATGGACAGGTAGACCCATAGATCCAGGAGGAGGTACATGACGTACATGCAGTTGACCCCACACATACAGGTCAGTCAAAGGAGATGGAGTCACAACTATTGGAGACTCCAGTGGTTGAGCAGATGGCAGAGGTTGACAGGTGGATGGAGCACTTACTTCCAGGATCAGATTGCATGGATGAGGATGCACTCTTTGGCAGTCAGGATGACGATAGCACGTGTCTGGATACAACTATATGAGATCCAGGCGCAGATGATAGTAGCAGTTTAAGTGCACAGGAGGATACAGCTGCTCATACAGGATATAGTGTGAGTCAGGGGGAGATGGAATCTAGTGATGGGATGCAGTGGCATACAAGAGTACCTAGTGGCATAGTAGACAACATGTAGTTCATCACTTTATCTTCTGCAGAGAGTGTTGTTAGTGATGGCACTTGTAGTGAGAGGCATGAGGGGGTGCCCCAGTATGACTATGATCAGGAGTCAAACCGCTTAGCAACATAGTTGGGAGTTAGTGAGGCTATGATCAAGGTAGCCACTAGACATATTGATGACATGCATGCAGTGATGGAAGATTATGGTTGGAGAGAATCAGTGGCACAGGGTAGCTCAGATGGAGGATTTCCCATGGATGATTTTCACACTCTCCGGGAGAGAGTGTTTATGATGAGGACTGACTACCAGCAGTTATTGATAGACAGAGACTACCTACTGGGGATTGGTGAGTTTTATCATAGGGCCCTGAGGGGGTAGGAGTTGGAGGTAGACCAACTCACTCGGGAGTTGGAGAGCACTCGAGGATTCTTGAGAGGCACACAGACCACCCTTCAAGAATCAGAGTCTATATTAGATGGGTCTCTTGAGGAGATTCATCAGAGATCCACTTCATCTGTCTTAGTGGACAGTCAGATGTATCCGTCAATCACATTAACAGAGGATGATGATGATCTAGTAGAGGAGCACCAGTCGATGGGGGACACTTCCATTTGTGTCTTGAGAGTGGTTGATCTCCATATAGAGATTGATCCAGCTGTACGCCCAGGATCTGTGAAGTAGCATGAGTTTGTGGGAGATGACATGAGTATGCCAGAGCATACCGTGATGACTGATAGCTCACAAAGAGATGCCGAGGTGTATGGTGGCATTCGAAGGGGTATAGTGCCTTGCAGGGAGGAGACACACTCAGGGGAGTATGTAGATGTCACTCCTCTACAACAGCACATAGTTGTGGGATATCACCTTCACCATTTCAGCAGTTGCGTGGTAGATGAGAGATGGAGGTTGGTTGACCAGCAGTCGGAGGGGTTACTTCTGGTTGTACTAGAGGGTTGGGACATGGTGATGACCACAGGAGAGAAGTTATCATGGATACTGATGGATGAGCTTCTGGTCAAATCCTTGGGATTGACCAAAGCATGTGATGCCTTTCAATCCTACAGTCAGTTGCAGATGTTTCTATTAGCCCATCCTAACACTTTTATCATAGACAACAGCATAAGGAGGGATAGGCCATGGTTGAGGGCATGGAGAGTGAGTAGGCCAAGACGTCATGATAGGAGTACTTTTACAACATACAGCAGGTCAGAGGTGGACCGTGTTAGATAGACAGTTGAGACTTGGTGCTTGATGGTGAGCATCATAGACCAGGTGATGACAGATGAGCACAGAGGGCTTCTGACAATGATTAGCTTCACATAGGAGAAATTAGAGGAGATTGGAAGTGATAAACTTTCAATCTTGCCATGGGACCCAGTAGTCCGTTTTGTTAGCACGATGCTCATGTTGACCCAGGTTGCACTAGAGATCCACACACTCCACCTTGGTTTGGTTGGGAGTGGGTCTGCAGGTACTTGTCCTATGGGGAGAGACCCTTCCTTTCATGTGATAATCATGATAGGGCATGGAGATGTTTGAATAGGTACTTCTTCTACAGAGATGCCTTTACAGATACAGTTTCTGGATAGTAGGTCTGATGGTCACATGTGTTTAAGCTTGAGGACCCAAGAGAGGAGGATTCAGAATGTATGCAGGGGGCTGGCAGTCATGATCAGAGTAGTGCAGTGCCAGCATGAGGATCGTCGACAGAGGTTAGCATGGGACCCATGGATTGCAGGATTGAGCAGTTCATTGACCAACAGGGGAGAGTGGACCATTGCAGGGGAAAGTTATTCTAACTTTCCATTGATCTTCAGTGTCAAGAGGAGCGCATCGCTTGCGGGTGCCTCACAAAGATCTTGCATCACCTTTGGTCGAACATCAGCATGTGAAGTTGATGGAGGCCGTGTGGATATTGGTAGAGATTTGGAGGATGGACTCATTCCAAGATGAGGCCATGTGTCATATGCAGGAGGTTCACAGGATTGATATCTTTCAGGACTATGCTTCACAAAGTATTGCAGTTCACTTCATGATATGGGATCCAGGGGGTGGAGTGCACTATTGTTCATCTTTCGAGGGGTTCTACTGTGTATCCCACAGGTGGAAATGGGATCCTGGCATTTTAGTTGAGTGGATTTGGCTATTGCTTGAGGACAAGCAATTTTTCTAGCAGGGAGGACTGTAATGTCCCCACTTTGGGACATCATCACAGGGTAGAGACTTATGATGACCAGAGTAGCCAGATGGATGTTATAAAGAATACAGGGGTATTTGAGAGGCATTGTGGGGTCCATTTGGAATTTATCATCATATTCCATCATCATGAGGCACTCCGCACAGGTTGGCTTTGGTTTCATTCCATTCCGACGATTTCCATGATTTTGACTATTTTGAGCTATAAGTTAATTAAAATCACTGAAGAGGGCATTTTGGGCACATTACTTGGAGGAACCTCTCAGTGTAATAGCTCATTGGAATCGGGAGGAGCAGCACTACAATATGGGATGGCTAGAAGTGATTTTAAGTGGCCAGAGAAGCCACAAGGAGAGTTAAGGATATTTTCAAAGGTAAAAAGGTTAATTAATTAATTAAAGTGATTTAATTAATTAATTAAATATTAATAAAATGAAAGTCACTTTGGAGGGACAAGGTGAGCCAAAAAGTATAAAGGAAAGGAAAGGGCCTCTTCTCATTCATTCATGGATGATCTTATTTTGATTTCTGGCTTCTAGCTAGTGAGCCCAACATTGGGGGTTTTGAGGGTTTTGACTTAACAAACCCTAGAGGACGATTCGGTAGTGAAAGATTCCACCTAGATTGTCCCAAGCTTGGTCTCGGAGATGCAATACTCTCCCACACCATTCTATTCATATCTACATTAGTGCAGGAGGTTCTACACAGCCACAGGCATAGGAAGAGGAGGAGGGCGCACCATTGGGGGTTTCCAGCAAGGGGGGCGCACCATCCTTGGAGAGAGATTTGTTGTAGGAGATTGGCAAGGCCGTTGAGGATTCTATCACTTGGGTTTTCATTACAAGGCCTTGGACATCAGATCTAGTGCTTTATGATATAGTTTTATGGCTTAGATTATTTCTTGAGCAGTGGGGCGAATTGAAGAGAAGGAGGGAATTTTTGAGATCTAGATCTAGTCCGTTTGGAGGGGTTACACTTCAGATCTGTCCCTGAGACTTTACCTAGTGACTTGCAGTGTCCCGATCTATATTTCTGGAGAGTTTCAGAGCATTTGGAGGCCTCCTTCAGCAGGGCTGAATTATCTAGGGTTTCAGTCATCTAGTGGGGCGCACCATTTAGTGGGGGATTTCATATCTACAGAGATTGAGAGGGATCTTGGAGATTCGGTGACCTGGGTTGTTCTTACCATCACCCGATATATCAGTTGGCATATTTATTAGGGTGATTGGACACTTTTTGCAGCAGGGCCGAATTATCTAGGGTTTTAGTCATCCAGTGGGGCGCACCATTCAGTGGGGGATTTCAGATCTACAGAGATTGAGAGGGATCTTGGAGATTTGGTGACCTGGGTTGTTCTTACCATCACCCGATCTATCATTTGGCATATTTATTAGGGTGATTGGACACTTTTGGCAGTAGGGCCGAGTTATTGAGGGTTTCAACCTTCTATTGGAGCGTGGCATTCTTCAGCTGGAGAGTTTGGCATTCAGATCTACTTGTATTGATCTTCATTTCTCATTCAGCCTTTGGAGGCATATTTTGTATTAGCGGGAGAATTTTGTAGCAGCTCTTATCTATTGNTCTTCATTGTAGCAGGTTTCTCTATTTTATGAATAAAGAAGAATTGAGATGTTTTGGCTTGTCTATCTTATTGCATATGGTTGAGGTATGTTCCATGGTTATATCTTTCTGTTATTTGTTGCATACACACATATAAACACATCTCAAAGGTAGATCAACAAAGTGTTTGACAAAATACCTCACTCAGAAAAAGTTTTAAGAAGACACCAAAATAGTGATGATCCTTGCATAATGGCTTGGGATCATTACACAAATACACTCATCATTACACCTTCTCCCTGTATTTCATCCATAAGATATCCTTAATTACACCAAAAACCTCCATTATCTCGTGTTACTCATCATATGTGGTTAATACATAATTTTCCATATTTTTAGTGATTAAAAGGATGATTATACAAAAAAAATTCTGATGATGGTTTAATACTATGTTTCTATGTCCAAACAATATGTCCCCGCACTGGAATTCATCTAGTACCCGCACTGGAGGTCATTTGGTACTCACACTCCAAGTCATCCGATACCAGAAGGTTCTACAGTCATCCGGTACCTGCAAAGTCATCTGGTACTCACACTCCATGTCATCCAGTACCCACACTCCATGTCATCCGGTACCCACACTCCATGTCATATAGTACTCACACTATCATCTGATACTCACACTCCAAGTCATCTGGTACCAAAAGGTTCTATAGTCATCTGGTACTCACACTGCATGTCATCCGGTACCCACACTCCATGTCATTTGGTACTCACACTCCATATCATTTGGTACTCACAATTCAACACATTCAGTACTAGAATGTTCTAGAAACCATCCGGTACCATAATGCTCCATGTCATCCAGTACCAGCATCAACAACCGTCTGGTACTGGATTATAGTCGAAAATTTGGCATGCTTCTAGAGGAAAATCAAGGACATGGGTTTTGTCCAGAAAGATGTCTACATGCAGACAAGTGTGTTAGAATTCACCCAGATCGCACATGTGGACCTCCAGCTTAGGGGGAATGATTATGCCAAAATTAGTAAAAATCTCAAAGTGCCAACTTGTGCCTTGATTTCCATGCATATGGTCTCAGATCTAGAAATTTGAAGATATGGGTTTTGTCTAAAATATGGAAAATTGAGAATTTCGAGGACAATTTTTCAAAATTAGAATTGGTTTGGAAGATATAGGTGGATCCCTAACTCACATCTGCCCAAATTGCAATAAAACCCAGACTTTTGTGATTTCATTCCAAAAATTGTAAAATTGGTTTTAACCAAAATCTAAGTTTGGGCAATTTGGTTTTATCCACTCCTCCATGGATTTGATGTATAAATAAGAGTCTCATAGGGATGAAAAAATATCCATTACATTATCATTCATAATTAGAATAGAGAGAACTCAGTGTGATCTTCTTAGTGTAATTTTTGAATTTGATGAAATAAAAGAGTTGAAGTTTTGGTGTACATGAGCATTCAAGGGGACTGATTTTTTTTTGGCATCAATTACCAGTTGGGAAGGGCCCCTCAACTTGGTAAGAATGTTACTATTTGTACTTGGTTAGTTAGCATTTTTACTTTGATTTTCTGTATTATTTCAATTTGCTTAATAGATTTGAACTCAATTAGCTGCATTTCCATATTTCCAATTTAGTCTTACGAATTTGAATTTAGTAAAACAAATCAAGTTGATTAGATACTCGGGATAAATTCTTATTTGTGAGCAATTCCATTTCATTTATGCAATTTTATTGATTGTCCCATTTAGTCATCTAATTGTTGTTTTAAATATGCTTTGTTACTCTGTTTTACAAGCACTCTATTGTACAATAGCATTTATGTATTATTTTGTATGTGTGTATAAAAAAATCAAAAGAAAAAAACAAAACATTCATCCATATATTTGCAACCTTATCCCACTTGGATGAATTGATTAAGACCATACCATTCTACCATATTTATATGATCTATTCCATATTCATCAACATTATTTCCATTAATAAAATATATATCCTCTGTCAATTAAATACACTCATATCAGATTTGAAATTATATATAGGTATTGATTGAAGAAGGTATTTCACCTCATTCCATCATTGATTATTTATGAAGTATATTTTCCCTTTAAGTCAGTCATCTAAACCATGGAGAATCGAAGTCACTTTCAACCCATTCTTCCATCTCTTCTACGCTTCTTTTTGTTTTAAGAATCTATTTTTTTTACAAGAATCATCCTATGCATATAGTCCTCAAATATAGAAATAAAAACCACCTCTCTCCTCATTCATCTTATTGAGTGTTCATTATATGCTTGTTCACCATTCTTAAATTTAAAATTCAGAGTATATTTCTATCATATTTGCCTTCATCATTGTTTCAAGTGGATGGTGTGTTGACTTAAAGAATGATTTATGAGTTAAAAATTGATTGCATCTTTTAGTTATTGTGAGTTTCATTTGTAGATTACTTTAATTACCTTTTGATTTAATTTATTTTTGTTATCTTGTTTTGGTTTTCTCGTAGCTTAATGACCTTTTATTTCTCATCCCTTGTGTTAATGCACCCATATTTGAACTCTTTCATTTCCTACACTTTGTTTTTGCACTAGTTTAACATTTTTGATTCCTACACTAATTTAGCATTCTCATTCCTTGCACTTCAATTTCACATAGCTTCAATCACCAATGGACATATTAAAGGTCTAACTCGTGATATATGACCTTCCCGCATTGGAATTCTTCCTAAGGTGTTAGTTTTTATCGGGAATTTCATTTACGTTCACTTGTTTCTTTTATTTCATTTAAGTGTGGATCCGCTATAGGAAATAATCATTGAAGGACAAAAAACTTAAGTAAGATACTCACTATTAATCACACAAACATCACCCTGAGTGCATGAAAGACTGTGATCTAAGCCTTTATAGCACTAAATTATTCCTACATCCCAGTGATGAATCCTTAGTGTTAATTTCCTGCAGTGTGGGTTTGAAGATTGTTTTGTCGGCTTTAGATTAGGCTAGATTAGGCTCCAATCTTGCGTTTCCCATGCCTTCACCTTGAAGGTTACGAGCCCCGGTTGATAATTAAATGTTGGAATTAGTAGTGAATATATTTAGCCCAAAATTTTGGCACCGTTGTCGGGGAGGTGCTAAAGGGATTATAACACAGGTAGGTTTCTTTTGTTTCTCCAAAGCCTTGACTATTCCTTTCATGCAAGTGCGTTTCTTTTCATACAAGTGTGTTTATTTTCATGCAAGTGTGGTGTGCTTTTAAGGATGACCTAAGGGAAGAGAGAAGACAGTAAGATGTGAGGGAAGGTGCCACGCATCCACTTTAATGGGGTTTCTCCAAAGTTTGGTTGTCCTCTTCCTTTTAGTAGTTAGAATTTGTGCTTTATTAGCATTAGCAATTTTTTTTATATATATGATAAGAGAAGCTAACTTGTGTGAACATATAACTTGGTGATAGTAGGGTCCTAGTAGCTTGGTGGTGCTTCGAGTATATAATTTGTTTTCTTTACATTTTCTTTTAGTTTTCTTCATTTTATTTCTTTAGGGTTTTTTATAAAAAGAATTGGGCACTATAAGAACCCCCCCTCTACACTAATCCATCTGTGAAACAAGACCCATCAACCAACAAAAATAATTCAAAGATGATAAAGAGTTTAATAGAAATCTCTCAAATCCTAAGAACAAATGGTATCTCAATCTTAGCTTCTCAGGAAGAACGAATCTTGACAGAAGTCAAGAACTTAAATGTCGCTCTGCATCCACAAGAATATATGGAATTCTCCTTTGATTCCCTTTTCCAATCTATCAAGGAGATCGAAAAATCATGGACCGCATTTGATGGAGAACAAACACTAGAACCTGAGATCGAGGATTTTTCAATATGCCTTTCTGAAGATCCTACATGCACTGACGAGACTCATTATTTGAAAGAAGATGATCTTCCTGGCATGACAAAGGGAGACATGTAGAGTGGTCTAAATGAGGAAGTGAACCAAGAACATCATGACTATATCTAACATTGGTTCTAGATGACAACCATATTGAACCACCACTCTCTTCTTCAACAACTCTTCACATCATTACCAAAGCAGGCGGTTCTTCGTACTTTGGTATACATTAAAGCTTATATTTAAAACATGAGTATGAATGTATTTCTACACCTGTTATGCACATGGTTACATTGGAAATATTCTTACACATGAAATATAATTTCTTGTTCTTAGATAGGATAGAGTGAAAGTTGCATGTTATTTAACCTAGTTCTAAATAAATGCAACATCTTTTCATGTTTCTTTTCAAATAAATGAAATGAGATGAAGATACTATTGGTAATCTAACAACAACAAAAAAAACAACTTAATATATTTCTTCTTCTTATTACATACAGATTTTTGACTATTAGTAATAACAATTGCTCATAAGCCTAATCTTTAAAAATATTATGGGGATTTACAAAATATTTAAGGTATGCATAATGATGCCCATAGGTAACTTGTACATCCTAGTTTCATATCAGAAATTGTTATTCAAGCATTCTTATCAAATAGTAGCAGGAGAGTGAATGAAACTTATACTTGTGAGGGAACACAATCTTATATGGAGAAGATGAACTTGGGGACTAGAGGCACCTTTAGGTCATTCTCTCATGGGCTCTTCCACCACACATTAAGTAAGTTTGACCATGATATGTCTTTTGACTAATCTCAATACATAAGTCTATTTTTCATATGAACAATCTTTTATGGGCAATATATAAAATATCTTCCAACCCAATACCATCCCATCTTGTAAAAAGGTGTTCAAAGATGCTTCCCCATTCACCCATGCAAAATCAACTTATAAATTTTATCTTAAGGGTAAATATTGGGACAAGGTCCTTTGATGGAAAATGGGTGTAAGAGGCTAACCCGTCGGGATACTGAACAAGTCTACTGGCAGCAAGTACCGGCCTGTGGTATAACTAGGCAAACCCATCATGGTATTGAAAATGCTCGTGGGAAATGGGGCATTCTGCCTGGGAAGGATATTTCTTAGATTTCAAAATTGCACCATCAGAGTACTGAACAAGATTTCTGGCAATGGGTTTTGATTTCGATATCTTTCATTATGCCTAATCTATATTTGTCCATATGAACAATATAATTGTGTAAATCCTTAAGAAGAAGCATGCATGGTTGAACAAAAGGCTAATGAACCTCATCTAATTATCATTTGAGAATGTCCGTAAGATGGTATTAATACCCCATCATTCATACCCAGGATGGCATTGTCCTAGAGGTGAGACCCATAAGTGTAGGAGTCTAATAAACTCAAATGTGAACTTTATCAATATCACTTGAATGACGGAAATTCTCTGAGAAATTAAACATGGATGACTGGTTTCCTATCGGTTTCTCATTTATTAAACACCACTTATCTCCTCATGTTTTCCTATTCAAGGATGAGAGGAAAAATCCCCCATCATAATTCACATGGTTTCTTGAGCATACAATTGTTAATGATTGATGAAATCATATGTAATAAGTAATTTAAGAATTTCCTTTATGCTTGTAATGTTTTAAAATAAATTTATTTTCCAAATTTGTAAGCATGAATAAAGTTTAAGTTTTGGTTGTTTCTTTAAGCATGACATCAATGTATATTTTTTCTCTCATAATAACAGTATTGGTTTAAGTTATTTTAGATTTTTTTGTTCGAGTACTACTGGTACATAAACTAGTAGGTTCGTGTACCAACAATACAAAAATTTAAATCATTTTTTAGGGTACTTTTTGCACGATATTTTCAGCATCTCTCACCTTCAACATACTTCATTTCTATCCTTCATTCCACATGCACCAGTTCCACATAGTCCTCTTTCATCTTGCAACAATTTTTGTGCTAATAAGAGTTTGCATGAGGACATGAAAACCAACATGCATGAGGGAGAGAGAGACATAAGGAATCTCAACATATCAACATTCATCAACTCTCTCCTAGATATCCATCACTTCTAAGCCTTGCTCCACTTCATCTTAAAATTTCAACAGTCTACATCATGATTCTGCAAAGATTTCATCCTGTTTTGCATAGTTTCCACTTCAATGTACATTAGGTAACTTGAGGTAAAACAAGTATACATCTCTTTTATTTACAAAGAATTTGGAAAACATGATGCATAAACACTATTACCTACTCCACTATATGTTATTAACAGTTAGAAAGTACCATCACAACCATTCAGTAAACCTTCCACTTTCACTCCACCAATCATAATGAACAGTATACTTTGATGATAAGACCAAGTAATGAAAAGGAAATATGTGGTATACAAATACAAAGCAACATCTATAATGTCTTCTCTTTGTACATCGTAAAGCATTCTTAAGTAATATCAAAGAGGATGAATTCATTGTTGCCTATCCAAACAAAGAACCACAAAGTAAATATTGGTCTTAAAATTGATGTCCAAGTTCATACGGACACCATCACCAACATTTTATAAGCCATTCTCCATATGCACACCATTCACCATCACTCTAATACCTCATCCACTGCTTGTCCTCCATTTTTATGATATTTTTGTTTCTCTGTTTGAAATCAATATGTGGAAGTTTCCAAAGTGTCCTTCCACAAGAACCAACACCTACACAAAAGAAACAATGTCACATAAATCTATAAGCATAGTATCATAAGTTATTCACCTTGTTTGCATGAAGACATGCAAATATTTGGGTTTGGGGGTGCATTGGGCTCCAGTTTTGTCATATTTTCCACCATACAAATACACTCATCATTACACCTTCTCCCTACATTTTGTCCATAATATGTCCCTAATTACACCATAAACCTCCATTATCTCGTGTTATTCATCATATGTGGCTAATACATAATTTTCCATATTTTTAGTGATTAAAAGGATGATTATACAATAGTTTTGTTGATGATGGTTTAATCCTATGTTTCCATGTCCACAATATGTTCCTGCACTGGAATTCATTTGGTACCCGCACTGGAGGTCATCTGGTACTCACACTCCAATTCATCCGGGACCAGAAGGTTCTACAGTCATCTGATACCTACACAACCATCTGGTACTCACACTCCATGTCATATGGTACCCACACTTCATGTAATCGGGCACCCACACTCGATGTTATCCAATAGTCACACTCCATATCATCTGGTACTCACACTCCATGTCATCCGGTACCCACACTCCATGTCATCTGGTACCCACACTCCATGTCATCCAGTACTCACACTCCATATCATCTGGTACTCGCAATTCAACACATCTAGTAATAGAATGTTCTAGAAACCATCCAGTACCAGAATGCTCTAGGTCATTTGGTACCAACATCAACAATCGTACGATACTGGATTATAGTCGAAAATTTGGCATGCTTCTAGAGGAAAATAGCAGACATGGTTTTTTCCAGAACGATGTCTACATGCTAACACATGTTTCATAATTCAACCATATAGCACATGTGGATCTCCAACTCAGGGGGAATGATTCTGCCAAAATTATTAAAAATCTCAAACTACCAACTTGTGCCTCGATTTTCATGCATATGGTATTATATATAGAAATTCGAAGATATGGGTTTTGTCTAAAATATGGAAACTTAAGTAAAGCGCAAGATATTATTCAAAATTAGAATTGGTTTGGAAGATATGGGTGGATCCCTAATTCACATCTGTCCAAATTACAATAAAGCCCAGATTTTTGTGATTTCATTCCAAAAATTGTAAAACTGGTTTTAACCAATATTTGAATTTGGGGAATTTGGTTTTATCCAATCCTCCATGGATTTGATGTATAAATAAGAGTCTCATAGGGCTGAAAAAATATCCATTACATTATCATTCATCATTAGAATAGAGAGAACTCGGTGTGATCTTCTTAGTGTAATTTTTGAATTTAATGAAATAAAAGAGTTGAAGTTTTGGTGTACATGAGCATTCAAGGGGACTGATTTGTTGGACAACTA
>JASDQU010027030.1:0-29489 GCA_032191745.1 Picea mariana
CCCTGGAGGGCCCACCTTTTCTCTCTTCCAGCATCCATATCCTATCAGCAACAACAGCCTCCACCACCATCGGCTTGGTATTGTGTCAGAGAGGGCTCTTCCTTCATGAGGTAATTAGTTCAGGTATCATGGTATGTGTCACTTTGATCATCAAAACCATTGAATGTATGCATTTGATTCCTTTTATTTCGAACAACTGCTTGGATCTTACACTTTCCCACTTGACCATGTTTTGGGGATTGGCAGGGTGTCTTAGTAAGCCTGTGTCTATTGGTTTTGGTTATCCACTGGGGGTTGTCTCTGAGAATCCATCGTCCGCTCCCTTCACAGTTTCACTTTTTCATCTTGATTGCCACTCACCTGTCACATTCCACTTGTCCGAGCACTGGGTTGACCTATTTTTAGGGTTGCACCTTATCTAGTAGGAAGAAGGGGCTAAAGGCCCAGAAGGTAAAAGGAAGATGGTAAAAGCTAAAATCCTAAGAATAAAACATCGAGATGCTTCACCCAAGGATCCCCAAGAAAGCAATAAAAGGCTTCTCAACAAGAAACAAGAGGGACCCTAAAAAAAAAATAACAAGAGGGAAAGAATTGCATCCATGACAGGTACAGCTAACCTTCTACAAAGGCACCCATAAGTAACATATTTCACCCTTGGTCCTCATTGCACCCACCTACTTGGACATCCCTTGACCACTTCATCCACTTACATGGTTTGGAAGAGGTCTCTTCCGGGAACTTCCCTTATTCAGTGGACATTATCCCAATAGGATGCCTTGCCCTTTTCCCGGACTTGTATTGTAGGTTTGTGTAACGTCTTTTGATCTATTAGGGGTTTTATGCATATGTTTATTAATATTGATGATGAAATGTGATTGACATTGCTATGATCCCTGTGAATGATGAGCCCATGGAGGGTGTAGCTTTTGATGTGCATGACCATGCTCGATGGACAGGTACCATCTTGGACTAGTACACATGGGGAGATGATCAATTCGGACCTCCATGGGGCTAAAGATCCCATTAGGTGGATGCTGAGACCCCATCAAGGGGAGATACAAGATAGATATGGATCCAAAGCATTGCACCAGAGGAGAAGAGGACGTTCCACCAAAGGCAACCCGACAGAACTTGACCTAGGAGGGAGTGACCCTTTCTCAGTGGAACATTGGCCTTGGGAGGCCTAGGACGTCACCACCTTGACCATGACATCACCCAGCATCATGGACATTTTGGGAGGTAGACTAGGCAACAGTGGCATGTGTGGCAGGTTGGAGAATCCCAGGGAGGGCTACTGTTTTGCTCTAGGACACTCCATCTTCTCTAAAAGGGGATAACGTCTCTCTTGGAGGGGATTTTACTCTATTTTTAGCTTGATTTAGGATTTAGTTTGAAAAATTAATGTAAAACAGTATGATTTTGGTATTTTGGCCTTGTCGACCTTTTACATGACCTAAAAAGTAAAATTAGGTCACGATACTGTATAAATGGAGGATTTTCTCCTTCATTTTTTCATCATATTTCACCCACCACTTGGTGAGGTCTGAAATTTGTGCCTTATATTGGGTTATTGGTTGATCTAGTGAGGTGCACTTGTTGAAGGAAGACATTTTTGGCATTTTATGGTGTTTCTCTTGAAGGAAGGTGTTACAACTAGGGTTTGCATGGTTATTTCTTGGTGAATTGTAAGTTTTTTCTGCAAAACTTCTCTAATGAATGGTTTTAGTATAATTTCTTGCATATGTTTATGAATTTTTTTGAATAAAAACCCTAGGTGACAAGCACACAAGTAGGTCCTTGTCTCATGTCCCCTGAGAGAGAAATTTTAACCCATTGAAGAAGGAGAGAGCCTAGTCGTTGCTACACTCTCTTCCCTTCTTCTTTTGTTGCTAGCCATACTATCTAGAAGCCAAGAAGAGAGAGATGTCCTGAGCCTAGGTCTATTACACTTAGGGCCTTATTTTTTATATGGTTTGTTGAAAGGCCTTGCTGTAGCAACACCTTAACTCATCAAACCCTCCATTTTTGGTTATATGCTTTATTCTTGAGCTAGCCGTTTTTCCAGTTGAGTTAAGGAAGGAGGAGAGAGCATGAGGCCCTGTTGTAGCAACACTGGACTGAGCCTCTCTCCCCTAGGGTTTTGATTTTGAGGCCTTGCCTTAGCAACACCTCAAAACTTCTCCCTCTATTCCTTAGTCTCTGTCTCCTTCAACTCTTGCGTCCTTCATTATTGACTCCATTTAACCCCAAGGCACTTATCCTAAGACCTCATGCATTGAAGTGGACTTGATCCAAACACTCTCAAAACCTTGAATTGAAACCCTAACTTCACTAACCCTAGCCTAAACTAGCCTGCTAACCCTAAGTGTTGTCATCATCCTTAGCTATTTACATCATTTGTGCAGCAACGTTTTGTTTTATGAGCAAATTGAATGGTGATTTAGGCATAAATTGAATGAAGCATTGATCTACTACATTGAATGCCATATCATTTTAGTAATTATTGATGAAGTGACATAGTTCTCATTGTTGTTTAGAAACATTGACTTCGTCAATATTTATTTCTAAATTTCTTATATGTTTATCAAATAGACATTAATTTATATGAAGTACTAACCCATTGAACTAGCTTGCATATATCAGTTTGTTGTTGCTTTGTTCCATGCAGGTGCATTTCTTTGGGGGTTTTACTTCATCATTGGTTGTTTAGCTGGGAATATTTGATTGGTGGTAACTTGTGAGGGGGGAAACTTATCCTTTTCTTATTATCCTTAAGCCTCCTCAAAACCCCAGGTCACTAAGGGCGTCTCCCTTGGGTCTAACCTCCCTAAAGAGAAAGAATCTTCCCATCATGGTGAAATTGGGTGGGATAGGTTCATGTTATGCTAGTTTGACTTATAAGAATCAAGCCTTTTATCCTAACTACAAACTGTGCGATAACACTACCCAAGAAAACATGGAAATGTATGAGAGAACCCACATTAGGATATTCATGTGTTCAACTGAAACTAGCAAATCAACATAGAGGTCTACCAATAGGAAGAGTAAAAGGAGTGACAAACGATCTGGATGGAGTACGTACTAAATCTGATTTTGAAGTAACAGAGATAGTGGATGGCACAACACCTTATCCAGCATTGCTTGGATTGGATTGGTGTTGAAAGAATGCCAAAGTGGAAAGAAAGGCAATTTTCTAAAGGAAGGCATGCACGAGAAAAGAGACATCTGGAAGGAAGACCAGCACGTGTGCATGCATGGAAGACCTAACGACGTTAGGGTTAGGTTTTTTGTAATACATTGTAATGGTTGATGAGCCAAAAAAATATAAATATAGATACCTAGGTCTAATATAGGGATACAGAGTTGGGTTTAGAGATTCGATAGAGCAAAGATAGAGAGACCTTCTAGGGATTTTTGGAGAAACATTATTGTAATATGATACCTTTTTGTAAGTTGTTGAGTTGTAGAGGAGTAAGGAGGGTGGATCTTGAGGGTTATATCACAAGATGAGGAGCCTAGTGCGATCTATTCTGCCTCATAATAGATCTCGACCCGACTGAGGATGAGTTGTAAAGCACGCAGCGATGTAGTTTTTGGAACTACCATAATAGAATATCTTGAGAGCCAGATCTTTGTGGACATAGCCCAGGGGTGGTTAACCACGGTAAAAACTTTGTTATGTGATTGAATGATTGTATTTATTTTATTTTTTATGAGTAGATGTTAGCATGATGAATGAATGAGTTGATTATATTACATGCATAATCGGGAAAGAAAGTATATTGATTTAACAATTTAAATAGAACTCTCAGTGCATACTTAATAGATCTCCACTCAATCCTGGACTGCAAACACATGAGTATTGCAGTCACCCATTAAGACTATCTCGGGTGAGACTGCGTAGTGCACCTTGTGTACGGTGTTGCCTTCTAGTTTTCCAAGAGGGTCGATAGTTTTAGAGGCTTTGTTGGAACCCTAGTATATTTGAACCTAGGTCAATCATGTTAAAGGTAAACTCAGATATATAAACCAACAAATGGTTCCATTGTAGGTTGGAACAATATAAGGATTGAATAGATGGGATCTGTTAAAAGAGGGTAAGATCTGTGGAAGGTGGGTCAAGAGAGTATTGAATCAGATGACAAGAAGGTGAGAATGCGTCGCTAGAAGGGGATGTTGATATCATGGAATCCCGCAAAAGCAGAGATCAAAAGTTGGTTGAAGACAAAGGAGCTAGAGTTTGCACAGAAAGATAACAGAAACCCTAAAATAACACCACGCAAATATCTTCAGAAGTATGTGTTTACTGGTTTGCATGAAGTATTTTTCTGTGATTTTCCACACCTATTGCAGGAGTGGATATTTAGGTTGAAGGATAACCACGCAAAAAACCGGATCCGACAGTTAGAGTGGACCCCATTTCAGATTGATCAGTTACAATAGGTGAATAAAAAATTCACCCACGCAGTAGATTTTTGGCTCGACAGTATTATAGTTGGCTTAATAACAAAATTTGTAGTAGATACAACAAAGCCGTACAATGCAGCAAAGTAAGAGTTTCTATGAGGACCCCGAGGAAGGTATATTCGATCATTGTATACTTCTATTAAGATACTACTATATAACAAAGGTGTGATGACAATGGAGTCAGACAGCTAAACTTCCCTGCGTGCATGGGGGAAGGGGGGTAGCACTGACAGACATAAGAGAAATGGAAAGAGAAGTTGATAAAGAAAAGAAGAAATAAGCCTTGGACCCAATCATGATGGACAATGACCATATCAAGCGGATCATGGAGACAGCTGGAAAGACACGCAGTGGAGTACCCTACCAATACAAGGTGAACATCAAGAAGATATTTGTAGCCGTGAGGGAAGTCTTGGAAAGTCACGAAGAAGAGGTAGAGGATCTTCGGGCTGTGGAGCAGATTGAGGAAATCCTGCATGTGACATATGAGAGGAAGATGAGAGGTCCAAGAGAGAGAACCAAAGGAAGCAATCCTATCCATATTAATGTCAATGTGGAACCCATAAACCCATGTATGACTAACACACCAAAAAGAACACCACCATTTAGACAACCGAATTTCGTGCGAAGGAAGACAGCAAGAAGTAGATCTACACAAGGTACAAAAAATGGAGGAGCCAGTTCTGGAAGCAGTGGTCAAGTATCTACACCACGCGGAGGTAGTATTTCATCATTCAGGATGGCAGGACATGATCCCACCTTCAAGTTACCAAAATTCAAAGGAGAAGTGTCAAAGGACCTAGAAAAGCACATGTTTATCTGTGAGAAGATTTTGGAAGCAAAACAAATCACAGACGAGGACACTAAAATTGCACAACTAGAGATCACACTAAGGGATCACACACTATATTGGTATATGAGTTTAGCGTCAAACAATCCACCAGGGACAACCAGAACGAATTCGGATATCCAGAAATTGTTGATAAATGAGTTTCAGAAGCCAAGTTCAGAGGATCAATACATGAACAAGATGGTAGAAATTATATAGAAACCAGGAGAATATGTATGGGATATTGACCAGAGATTCAAGCGACTAAAAAGAAAGTTGAAATATCTCATGACAGATATGCAGCACAGGCACCTGTTCGTCACTTCACTATTACCACACTTGAAATATCCACTGTGACAATAGAATTTTCAGACACAAGTGGAGGCTCTGCAGGAAGCCCTGCAATTGGAATAAAATGAATATTAGAAAACGTATCTAGCCATCAAAGAGTTGGAGGATTTGAATAAATTTACGTTCCAGCTGAACCAGAACAAAAGTAAGGACAAACGAGAAGTCGTTTGGTGTACCACATGCAGGATGGAAGGACACCACAAGAATGAATGTCCAACATTCGCATAGTATATGGCAGCAGGGATTCTAAATCCTTTACCAAAAGGAGGAATATGGTGAGAAATTTGTAAGAAACTGGGACACAATCCATATCACTTCCCAATGATGTAGACATACCAGACAGTTCCAAAGAGTTCATATTGCAACTTTTGAAAGTCAGTGGGCCATGATGACAAAGACTGTAGAACTATTGATGAGAGAGAGGACATCAGATGCATGCAGGGTGCAGGAAGAAATGATGACCGGGAAAGACGCACCTTAGTTTAACCAATTACCATACCCATACAATATTGCGCAATAACCATACAATACCCTGCAATGACAGTACAACACACCACAACCTCAGTGCAATACTGCATAGTACAATCAGGAGCCTTCGTATAATGCGCCAGAGGAGATCAAGCTGGCTACACAGGTGGAGGATGAGAAAGATGAGGCTTTGGAAGAGGTAAAGGACCAATGATATGTCACAATTGTCAACAACCAGGACACTATGCAAGAGAGTTTCCACTTCCACCAACGACTTGTACGTATTGTCGTGCATATGATCATGACACGGAGGAATGTCCTATGCTATTAGGGAA
This sequence comes from Picea mariana, assembly GCA_032191745.1. Taxonomy (NCBI): domain Eukaryota; kingdom Viridiplantae; phylum Streptophyta; class Pinopsida; order Pinales; family Pinaceae; genus Picea; species Picea mariana. Next base: position 6,451 of record JASDQU010027030.1, read on the forward strand.
GATCCAAGAAAAGAGGAATCAGAACAATCTGAATGTTCAATGGATTTCAGCGAAAGCGAGGGACGACGGGAAAAACATCATCAGAGTTACACACGGAGGAGCTAAAACAAGCAATGACACAATCCGACAAGAGCCAGTACAACATGAGTGGGTGAAGAAGAATGTCGAACCAAGTAAACAGTGTGATGCACAGAACAAGAAGGAAACATTTAAGCAAGCCAGAAAATAATTTATGAATCCAGACACCACGTCGACTTCAACTATGCGACAGAGAAAGGAAGTACCATAGTATGAGATTCCTCCATCGTTGGATCATACCAAATAAACGCAGCCCCTGGGACAAGTAAGTACAATCAAAGGCTTTTTGCAATCATGTGTAAAAATATTAAATGATCCATCCTCTGTCAAAATATTGAAAAATATATTAGAAATATGTAGCATAGAGATAGACGAAAAACTAGAACAAAAAAAAGTCAATCACCTACATACTAGAAGAAGAAAAAGTAGGGAGTTCAAGTTGAATGCCAACATTAGAGATTTCAACATGAGAGATATCATACTAGATCTAGGATCCGAAGTCAATGTATTACCCAAGAAGACATGGCAATGTATGGGAGAGCCTACATTAGGATATTCACTCGTTCAGCTGAAACTAGCAAACCAGCAAAGAGTCCTCCCAATTGGCAGATTGAAAGGAGTGACAGACGATCTGGATGGAGTGTGCACTAAAGCAGACTTCGAAGTAATACAGATAGTGGACAAGACAACACCATATCCAACATTTCTTGGCTTAGATTAGGCATTTGATAACCAGGCCATAATCAATTTAAAGACAGGAAAAATGACATTTGAGTCAGGAGAATACAGTGTCATTGCACCATTAGACCCATCAGAAGGGGAGAGGTTCGTAGATCCTACTTGGTTGGACTTGGAGGAAATCAGCCAGTTGTACAGGACAACTGCACGTGATGAAGATTACGTGAACCCAACTGAAGATGGGATACTCAGTCGGCAGAGCATTACTTCATGTGTGTCAGACTCAGATACATGTTTAGAGAACTGGCAACAGAAGATACACAAAGTTTCCGCAAGAAGATGCGCAAGAATAGACTGCGTAATAAGATGGGTAGGTACGGAGATCAAGGAACCACCCAATTTCCGTGGCGTAAATGATCTAAAAGTATTCTTGGCACAGTACGAGGACAAAGTGTTAGAAAAATAGAGACTCTTAGCACTCGATATAGCACTTAAGGCCACACCTTCCAGATGGTGGGGCGCACACAAGGAAACAATCAAGGATTGGTACCAATGTAAGTGGTTACTCCACATAAGGTTTGGCACAGAATAGAAAAGCAACCAGTAGCAGAAGCACGATGGACAGGGGGCATCGGTGGAACACTTGGAGAAGTGTAGAGCGTTATGGAAAATGACACCTCCAGAGTAATGGCCCCATCATTTCATACATACCTTAGAGGGAATCCCAGCAAACTGGTATATAGACCAGGAACTGTGCAGAGGAACTACGAGTTAGACAGTACTACAACAGAACTTTACATTCACTTCCTCATTAGAGCATGAGAACTCCAACATACATGCAGTACTTAAACAAATAAGAGGAGTGATATTCATTAAGGAACCAGAAGTTGAACTCATAACATAGGACCAATAGCGGAACAGACAGACAGTGAAAGAACTGTTGTCATGCTACCATGTGCAGGAATAAATACAAGATGAAGACAATCCACGCGATATTCAGATTGAGGAAGTGGAAGGTGAAAGAGAAGTGGAAGGTCCACCTCTAGAATCAGAATTAATTGTTGCGTCGATCAAGGTGAAGAAAGCAAACATTGGGACAGTTGAGAATCCCAAAATGGCCAGTATTGGATATTACTAGGATGAGAAGACAGTGGAAATCACAACAAAGTTACAGTGTGATTACAATGACCTGTTTCCCACAACATTTACAGAAATGAAGGGCATAGTAGGAGAACTGGGTGAAATGAAGATGCCACTCAGAGTTGAGGCAAGACCGATCAGACAACGATCATACCGACTAAATTTGATCTATAAGAAAAATGTTAAAGCTGAGATCGATAGAATGCTCGAAGTCAGAATCATAGAACCTATGGAAGAATCAGAATGGATAAGCCCGATGGTAGTTCAGGAGAAAAAACAAGGCAGGATAAGAATATGTATCAACTTGAGGAAGTTGAATGATGCATGCCTACATGACTCGTTCCCCACACCCTTCATGGATGAAGTGTTGGAGAACGTAGGAGGACACAAAGTTTACTCATTCACTGATGGACTCTCAGGCTACCACCAGATCAAAATAGCACAGGAAGAAAAATACAAGACCACGTTTGCTACAGAATGGGGACACTACTAATGCACGGTCATGTCGTTCAGACTGAAGAATCCACCAGCAATATTTTCCACAGTAGTCATAGCTGCATTTAAGGAATTTATCCACCAGTTTCTAGAGGTATACTTGGACGATTGGACAATCTATAGTCTATTGAAAGACCATGTAGAGGCCTTGCGGCTGATGTTAGAAAGATGCAGGCAGAGCCAGATATCATTAAACATCAAGAAGTGTATTTTCAGAACACCGTTTGGGATACTATTGGGCCATATAGTATGCAAGCAAGGTTTACTATTAGATCCTGCAAATATTGCAGTAATCGTTAACCTACCACCACCAAAAATAGTTCGTCAACTAATAAAAACATTGGGACACACAGGATACTACAGAAAAATTATCAAAGGGTACGCGCAGATCACCGTCCCAATGGAGAAACTATTAAGGAAAGATACAAAGTTTCAGTGGAATGAGGATTGTCAATACAGTCTGGATACGCTGAAAGAAAAAATGGTCATCGCATTGATACTAGTATTCCCAGACTGAGAGAAGACATTCCACGTACATGTAGATGCATCAGCCATAGCACTTGGAGTTATTCTGGTGTAGCCATGAGCAGGAGATTTGGATCATCTGATGGCATTCACGAGAAAAAAACTGTCAAAATCAGAGCAGAACTACAACACTACAGAGAGGGAAGGACTAGCTATGGTCTATGCACTACAAAAGTTCAGACATTACTTATAGGGAAAACATTTTAATATGTTCACAAATCACTCAGCCCTTAAGTGCCTAGTCAACAAGCCAGTGTTGGCAGGGAGAATCTGTCGATGGTTACTATTGTTTCAAGAATTCGATTTTGAAGTAATAGTCAAGCCATGGAAGATGAACGCAGGACTTGGCCACCTATCAAGGGTCGCGAATGAAGAGGAACCTACAAGTTTAGAGGACAACTTTTTGGATGAAAAATTATTTTCAGTTCAGATCATCGATGAGTACTTTATAGACATCATCCAGTACTTGATTACAGGGACTACACCACAGGCATATAACATCGTGCAGAAGAAAAACCTAGTAGTTTGGGCTACATATTATCAATTGATTGAAGGATACTTATACAAAATGGGTGCAGATAGCATCTTGAGAAGATATGTGCTGGAACATGAAAGATTAAGGATTTTAGCAGAAGCCCATGAAGGAATAGCAGGAGGACATTTCGCAGGCAAAGCGACTGCGCAAAAGGTATTGCGTGCAGGACTATGGTGGCTGACCATTCACAAAGACTCGAAAGAGTACTACCAGAGATGCGATGTATGTCAGAGGGTAGGTAAACCAAATAGAAGGGACGTGATGCCCCTGGTACCACAGGTAATGTTGTAGGTATTCAAAAAATGGGAAATAGATTTTGTGGGACCAATTAACCCACCCGCCAAGAGGACAGGAGAAAGGTACATTATCACCACGACATAATATTTGACAAGATGGGTGGAAGAAGCACCCATCAAAGATTGTAGCGCAAAAATAGAAACACACTTTCTATTCAAGCAAGTGATCATTGGATTTGGTTTCCCAAGGATTTTAATGAGTGACCAAGGCACTCACTTTATTAACAGCATTATTAAGGCAATGACTGAGGAGTTATAAATCCATCATCAAAAGACTACACCATATCATTCACAAGTGAATGGAACAGTATAATCCTTTAACAAAATCCTTGAAAATGAACTGAAAGAGAAGTGGAAGGTCCATCTCTCGAATCATAAGTATTTGTTGTGTCGATCAAGGTGAAGAAAGTCAACATTGGTACAGTTGAGAATCCCAAAATGGATAGCATTGGAGACTACTAGGATGAGAAAATAGTGGAAAGCATAACAAAGTTACTGCATGAGTACAACGACTTGTTCCCAATAACGTTCACAGAAATGAAAGGTATAGAAGGAGAGCTAGGTGAAATGAAGATGCCTCTCAGAGCTAAGGCAAGACCGATCAAACAAAGATCATACAGACTAAACCATATATATAAGCAAAAATTCAAAGCCAAAATCAATAGGATGTTGGAGGTTGGAATCATAGAACCTATAGAGGAATTTGAATGGGTAAACTCGATGGTAGTTCAGGAGAAGAAACAGGGGGGGGATAAGGATATGTGTCGACCTGAGGAAGTTGAATGATGCGTTCCTACATGACCCGTTCCCTACCCCTTTCACAAATGAGGTGTTGGAGAACGTAGGAGGACAGGAATCTTATTCATTCATCGACTAATTCTCACGATACCATCAGATAAAGATAGCCTTGGAATATAGACACAAGACCACTTTTTCCAAAGAATGGGGATCATACCAATACAATCATGTCATTTCTACTAAAGAATGCACCAACAATATTTTCCATAGTAGTTATAGCTGCATTCAAATAATTCATCCACCAGTTTATAGAGGTATATATGGATGATTGGACAGTATATAGTCTGATGAAAGACCGTGTAGGGGTGTTGAGGCTGATGTTATAAAGATGGAGACAGTGTTAGATATCGTTAAACATCAATAAGTGCATCTTTGGAGCACCCTTTGGGATACTATTGGGCCATATAGTATGCAAACAAGGCTTGCTAGTAGATCCTTCCAAGATTGCAGTAATTGTTAATCTACCTCCACCAAAATCAGTCTGACAGTTAAGAGAAACATTGGGACACAAAGGATACTACAGGAAATTTATAAAACAGTATGCACAGATCACTGCGCCAATGGAGAATTTTTTAAGAAAAGACAACAAGTTTCAGTGGAATGAGGACTATCAGAAAGGATTGGACACCTTGAAAGAGAAGATGGTAACCACACCAATACTAGTATTCCCAGATTGGGAAAATACATTCCATGTGCATGTTGATGCATCGTCCATTGCACTTGGATATATTCTAGTGTGGTCAGGATTAGGAGAAATGGACTATCCTATAGAATTCGCTAGAAGAAAACTATCAGAATCAAAACAGAATTACAATACCACAGAGAGAGAAGGTTTAGCTATGGTCTATGTGCTTCAAAAGTTTTGACATTATTTATTGGGAAAACATTTCAAGATGTTCACAGACCATTCAACTCTCAAATACCTCGTCAACAAGCTAGTGTTGGGGGGGATAATTTTGTGATGTTTATTGCTATTCCAGGAATTTGACTTCGAAGTGATAGTCAAACCAAGGAAGTTGAATGTAGGACCCGATCACCTGTCAAGGACCACTAATGGAGAGGAACCTATGAATCTAGAAGACAACTTTCTCGAAGCACAGTTATTTTCATTCCAAGTAGCCGATGAATATTTTGTATACATCACTCAATACTTGAGTACAGGGACTATGCCACAAGAATTCAACACTGCGCAGAAGAAAAATATGACAGTCAGGGTTATAGACTATCAGTTGATTGTCAAACACTTATACAAAATGGGGGCAGATAGCATCTTGAGAAGATTTGTGCTAGAACATGAAAGACCTAGGAGTTTTGTAGAAGTCCATGAGGGAATAGTAGGAGGACATTATGCAGACAAAGCTAATGCAGAGAAGGTATTGCGTGCAGGATTATCGTGGTTGAATGTTCACAGAGACTCAAAGGACTACTACTAGAGATGTGATGTATGTCATAGGGTCGGTAAACCGAACAGAAGGGACAAGATTCCCTTGAGACCACAAGTAACCTTGCAGGTATTCAACAAATGGGAAATATATTTTGTGGGACCAATTAACCCACCAAAAAAAGGTCAGGAGTGAAGTACATTATTACTGCGATAGATTACTTAACAAGATGGGTAGAAGAAGCACCAGTAAAAGATTGAAGCACAGAGACAACATCACACTTCTTGTTTGAGAAAGTGATCACTAGATTTGGATGCCCAAGAATTTTGATGAGTGACCAAGGTACTAACTTCATTAACAACACTATTAAGGATATGACTGAGGAGTTTGAAGTTTATCATCAAAATATTACACCATGTCATCCTCAAGCAAATGGAACAGTGGAAGCCTTTAACAAGATCCTCGAGAATGCATTGACAAAGATCTGTAACATGAATAGGGACGATTGGGACTTCAAGATACTAGTAGTATTGTGGGAATATAGGACCACATGCAAACAAATGACAGGGAAGACACCATTCAGATTGGTGTATGGACAAGAAGCAGTGGTGCCATTAGAGTTTTTGGTACCTAGTCTGGGCGTAGCAGAAATTACCAACATGATAGAGTGAGGCGCAGTACGGGAAAGGCTAAGTCAATTGATGATCATGGAGGAAGATAGGATTCTAGCAGGGTTTCACCAAGAAGTATAGAAAGCAAGGGACAAATCTTGGCATGATAGACACATCAAGAAGAAAAATTTCAAGGAGGGAGACTTAGTCTTGGTATATGATAGTAAATCTCTTCAACACCTAGGAAAACTCAAAATGCATTGGTTAGGACCATACAAAGTAAAGACTGTCACATATGGGGTAGTTGTACAGTTGAAGGATTCAGGAGGAACAGAACTCAGAGGGATGATCAATGGGAATCTATTGAAGTTGTATAGGGACAATTGACCTCCTATCACTTTTAAAAAAAAACTAAGCGCAACAACAAAGGGGTTACCACCCTGGACATCAAAAAATAGTAACAAAGGAGTAGCACACCAGAAATAGAATGTTCACGCACACTTGAAAAAGTTAGCACGACAGAGAAAGGACCAATGGTCACTAAAAGGCGGAAACGGCAGAAATGGAGGGTACGAAAAATAGGCGCCAACAGACGGAGGCTATCAAAATTGAATGACAAGAACGATTGACGGGATGCCGCATTAATTGCACCAACTGGAGATGGAAAGGGAATTCAATGGAAAGTACATGGGAAGTGCTTGTTCATTCAAAACACAAATTGGGTAATGTCTCTGAGAATTTTCACACGATTCCTATATAAGGTAAGAATGCAGGTAGATTATACGGAGTAGAGAGCGAGTTTGCAGAAGTTACAAAGCCAACTAAGATAGGTGGAGAAACTTTTTACCACCATGGCACCACCCAAGATAGGAGCGTCGATCCAGGCCTGCAGATGACCTCGAAGCAACCTTAGAGCACCTCAGCAGCCATAGGGAAGTGAAAAGAAACCACCTCGACCTACAAAATTCGTCAACTTGGACAAAATCATGTCGCCCAATATGGAACCAGGAAGCTCCACACCAGTGGTGGAGGAAACCCAACAGAAAACATTAGTGGGCATGGATATCGATATGCCAAAAGTAGGTCAGAGCCAGTAGACCCAAGATGTAGGAAATCCTTCGCTCTCTGAAAACCTTGAAGAACCCTCAAGGGTTAATGGGACGGTCCCGAACCAGACATAAACAACCGCACCAAAAAGGTCACACACAACCCCGTTGAAGCAACCACATGAGGGCATAGTAGAATATGTCACTGGCTTGGCAGATGTGTATGAAGAAGAGAGACCAATGGAGGCTGAAACCTTAAATCATCCACCACAGTGGAAGGGCAAGGAGCTAGTAGCAAGATCACCACACAAGCAGGCTGCCACAACCATATTCTTACCATGCATTCTAGAAGGGGTGCATGTCATGTCTAACCTATTAGGCCATGTGGAAAAACTACAATACTCGGATCACAATGTGACCGACACAAAAAAAATTCTGAAGTTTGAAAAAAAGGTTTACTTAGATACTGTGGGTATATGACACTTCAGTGAACCAATTAACCAACCAAAATAGTGTGCAGTCGGACTGACCAACACCGAGATTCTAGGCATGTTGGAGATCCTGCACTTTGGAATGGGATGGGATGTAAGAAACTACGTCAAGCAGTTGATGGCAGTTATCCATGGAGGATACCTATGGGTGGAAGAACCCGTCTCGATAGACGTCGATCTCATTATGTATATTACAAAGCTATCATCTCAGAGGGAGACACCCATGCATTTCCTCGATGACAAAATGAAGGAGACGGAATTGGCTGAGGAAATGAAGAAGATGTATGGTTCAAAAAGAGGGTCACACAGAATCATAATTAAGTGCATTAGTGATGCAACAACAAGGATGGCCACAAAAATCATGGCATGCAAATTTCTCAGGAAGTATCGCAAGAAGGAAGTCCCTATCGAGGTCATCCCAGCTGCAGCACAGTGTGAGGAGGGCACTGTACTTAGATGGGGCCCGTACTTGTTAAATATTTTTGTGGAAGACTGCAAAGAAGCACAGGACCTAGGGATAGAATTTCACTATTCTTGGCTACTCATCCTGATCGCCTTGGTTGGATGGAGGGAGCCTAAGTATACATGCTTTTCCAAAAGATCCACTTGTTTCCATGCAATACCAACATTTGGCGGATTACACCAAAAGTGGTCACACAATATCAGGGCATAGCCAACTTTAAAGTGACCAGTCATGTAGTATGGATCCAAGCATGGAAGGATCTCTAGAAGGAATGGCTACAACTACGGTATTGTGTCAAGGAAGAGGACATAGAAATGGCCATCAAGGATTGGAAACATGACTGGAGAGTTCCAGTTCTGAATCAAGAGATGTCTGCGGATAAGGAGGTTGATGCAGGGAAAGAAAAGACACCTACAGGAGAAAAAATGACGCCCAAGAAGCCAAACCCAGGACAGAAGCCGATGCAAAAAAATAAAGGGGGTGCGACCAAGAAAGCTACTCAGGCAGGGAAGAAGAACAACACATAGCCACCACAGGAATAGGAGAAATAGACTGAGAAAACATAGAATACCACATCAAGTGCTACTCAATAGGAACAAGGCCATACCAAGAGGTCAATCATACAAATGAGGGGTGTGCACAAGAAAACTAAGCCACACAAAATGCCACCAGAATATACAATCACCAAGGACAACATGGACCTCGTGGCCCAAATGGTCAACGGGGGATTTTGAGGAAGCTTGACATCAAAGGGACATGATCCAAGAAGAGATAGTCGACATGAGGCATCTCCTAGAGAAGATCAGAGAAATACAGAGGACCGACAGAGGAATAGAATCAGTCCCTGCAGCATCACAGGCAGGAGCCAAGGTTGGGTCGAGCGAGCAGGATAGGATCCAAACAAAAGCACAGTCGAGCTCGACATTTCACATTACGCACAGCATGTTGCACATGGATGAATCTGTGGTCTAGAAACCCTTGAAATATATGACACAGATACAGTTGGTAATGGGGTGGATACCAACCAAGGCATTATATAAACTGCAAGTTAGCATCGTGCAGGAGGAATAGTCATGCGCATGAACACACATAGTTGAATTGCAACAGATGAAGGAAAACATAGAAACGTTGGATTTGGTACTCAAGCAGTTCAAGCTTGAGACCACGGATGAGAAGTATCATGTGGATAGGCTCGAGTAGGGATTGGTTTTAGCCTATGACAAAATTTCGAAGAGCACGCAGATAGAAGAGCTCACGACGACACAGAAAATTGATCAGATTATGCACACAATCGATCAATACAGGCAGTAGATCAAGAAACTCTAGGAACAACTCATCCCTACCACTCCCCCGGAGGTGAAGGAGAAAATAAGAAAGAAGCAAAAGGGAAAATGGAGGAGATGGAACGACAAGTCAGCATAGCTGTCGACTTGTTCAATAAAGCAGCACAGTTATGGACAAAGTTGGAGGAGGATCAACAGGTCCACTAGTGGGACCAATAAGAGGAGAAGATAAGTGAAGCTATACAGAACCTCAAGCAAAGGAAGAAGATGATACAGATCATGGAACACCTCAAAGGAGTATAGGATATGAAGAAGCTGTAAGCAGAACTCATAGCCATGCAGACACAAAATAAGGAGCGACAAGCTCAAATGGAACCTCTCTAAGAATGGGCAGTGGAGGTAATTGCACAAGAAGAAGATGCAAACAAGAACATGGCACAAACTCAAGCAGAGTGCACAAAGATGATCATCGAGGATATTACAGTGCAAGTATTGGACGCACTCAGAGAAAAGACCATGCAGGCTCAAACACAAGCAAGCGAACTGATAGAGAAGTTTCAAGTTCTCGCATGAGTTGTTGAATAAGAACACAAAGATTAGGTGGCTCGAGACGAGCCACATATAAGTGTTCGGGGCATGTTGGATGTAGGCCTAGTCAGGAGAAAAGGATATTTTGTGAAGAGAAGCATGCAAGGAGGAAAGGACAATTGGAAGGAAAAGAAGCATGTGTAGGGGAAGCAGGTGAGGCGCGCATGCAAGGAAGACCTAACGACACTAGGGTTAGGGTTTTTTTAATGTATTTTGATGGCTGATGAACCAAGAATATAAATAGGTAGTACTTAGAGGGAAAGAGGGGGATACACACACACACACACACACATAGAGAGAGAGAGAGAGAGAGAGAGAGAGAGATCAGACGAGAGGGGGGCCAACCAAGGAGGATGAAGTTGTAAGAAATGTAATACTCAGTCAGCTGGTGGGCTAGGTAGGAAGTGAGTGACTCGATCCTGAGGGTTAGATAGTTGGTTAAGGAGCCTGGTGCGATCTAGTCAGCCTCACATGGACAGAAGAGCCTATGGAATAGAGTAAGACCTAAGATTATAAACATGAGCGGCGTGATATATTACTGAACCATAATAAAAGATCAAGAGCCATATCTTTTTGGATGTATCCCAGGAGGGGGTGAACCATGGTAAAACCTGTGTTATGTGAATAAATGTATGCATATTTATGGATGATTAATTGATGAATGTTAGATGAATGAATTAACTAGTTAGATCTGGTTTCCACATGCATGACTAGAATGACTTCTATGATTAGATGTTAGACTGAATGAATAAATATTACAGAGTACAACTGCAAATCTCCACTCATTCACAGGTTGCAAACACCTGAGTATTGCAGCCACCCATAGAGCTATATTGGGTCAGACTGCGCAGTACACTTTGTGTGTTGCGTTGTCTTCTGGTTAACCAGAGGGGCTGATAGTTTTAGAGGGATTTTGTTGGGATATTATCAAATATGAACCAGGGTCAATATATGATAGTAAGGTAAGATCAGAAAAACCCATAAAGAATCCTAAGTAGAAAATACAAATACCAAAAAAGAAGTAAAATCCAACACTTGCATATTGTGGTTAAAAAGTATTAAAAATGTCTATTACTAATTCACCCCCCCTCTCAGTAATCCAACAATTGGTATCAAAGCGGGTTCCTTCAGAAATCATTTTAACCACTAAAAGGTAGATCATGAAGAGCAAAAATATGTATAAAAATGGAATACTACAGTTTGATGGACAGAACTATGCATTATGGAGAAGAAGGATGAAAACATATGTACAGGCACATGGATTTGAGGTTTGGAAATCAGTTGTAGATGGATACAAAGAACCAGCAGTTCCACCAACAAATGAAAACAGAAATAAATTCTCTTCCTTCATACTTCAGAGGGAGTCAAAACAAAATAAAAAGAAGAAAGAGATAATACCTTTAGCGGTTCAGAGGAAGACAGACAGCATTCCAGCAAATTCATCTACTCCAGTTGATATGACCAAGAGATATTACAGTAGGGCATAAAAGGAATGAATAAGGTTAACAAAACTCTACTAGAAGGTAGAGAAACATGCAAGTCCCTCAAGGGACACCTTGAGAAAGAAAAAGAGTTTTTCAAAGCTATCCTTCAGTCATGAGCCATTTCATTGATTCTGAACTTCCTTGTTTTGAAGAAGCAACAAGAGAAACAGGTATTGCAAGATGCCATAAACATAAGAATACCAGTGTATCTTAAATAATGATGCATAAGATATTATTCAGAGACCAGAAGGGGAGTCTGTGGTAACTTCCAAGTGGGTCTATAAGAGAAAGCATGCAACTAATGGAAGTGTCAAGAAATACAAAACCAGATCTATAGACAGAGGATTGTCACAAACAGAGGGAGTTGTCTATGATGAGACATTTGATCTAGTAAGCTTGATACAATTCCATCCGTACTACCTTCCATGAGTTGAAAAATATATCAGATGGATGGATTCTTGATAAGTTTGGGTTTCAGCAAGAGTGGTGTTCATCCAAACCTATATTATTACAATGTTGGTGATGAGAACCTGATTTTTGATGACTTATTCAGAAAGCCTTGTTGTTGAATACAAGTAATCCTTGACTTGTGATTTCGAGATGAAGGATTTTAGTATGATGCACTACTTCCTGAAAGTATGACAGAGAACCAATGAAATTTTCCTGAGTCAAGGAAAATATACAATGGGAATATTAAAGAAGTTCAATATGACAGAATGCAAAAACATCGTGATGGATTTGAAGAAAATGAATGATGATGATTCAGACAAGATTGATCCACAACTAATTGGATCTTGATGTATTTGGTTAACACCAAACCTGATTCATGTTATGTAGTGAATATGCTTAGTCAATCCATGAGCCAGCTAATACAGACTCACTGGATAACAGTAAAGCATGTATTGAGATATACATGAGGCACGGTCAGATATGGCCTGATATATGCCTCCAATTGTGAAAATGAGTTTACAGGGATATGTCTATACAGATTGAGAAGAGATTACATTGGACCAGAAGAGCACATTCGATTATTGTCTTACCGTGAAGATTTCCATGATTTCCTGATGCAACAGGAAACAAAACTCTGTGGCCTTGAGTACCACAGAAGTAGAGTATGTAGCATCGAGTGTGCAAAGCAACATGGATTCACAAGATTATAACAGATTTACTTGATCATGAGATGGATCCTATGATGATAACTAGAGCTGTATGTAAATATCTTTGAGAACCCAGTGTTCCATGATAGGTCGAAACACATTGAGATAAAATATCATTATATTAAAGACATGATGCAGAGGAAAATAAGTACACATGTAGTACCCTCCTACACATGAACATATTGCAGACATATTCACCAAATTAAATTGGTGAATGATATCTCCCTAGTTGAGAGGGAGTGTTGATAACTACATCCAAGAAAAAGTTCAAAATAAATCCATGTGAGACTTGGTATAAGGAAGAATGCCTCCCTATCTGAGAAGGAGTGCAAATGATTGTAGCTAAGTGAGACATTCTCCAGGACACAAACCTGAGAGAGAGCCCCTGAGAGGGGTGTGTCATTCCTATCTGAGACATATCTAGAATGTAGAGATGGCCTCCTCCTTACAAAGAGTTTATAAGAACTCCAAATGACTCTCTCATGTAACGCAGTGAGAAAGGAGATCTGTAGAGTTGGGCATGCCTGTGGCTTAGCACAAGGTGAAAGTTTTAAATACCAAAGTGTTGTGTGCATCGTCATGAGAAAGAAATGAAGATAATGTATTAGCCTCCCATAAGAAGAGATTTGATCAGAAAATCCAGATGAATCTCTGGTGTAATGCAGTGGGAAAGAAGATCTGTTGAGTGGACATGCATGTGGACGATCACAGGTGAACATGATCCTAGTGGCTAAGCACTAGTGAAGAAGTGATTCTTCTGTGTAATGTAGTGAGCCAGAGACATGGACATCCTTAAGGATGTGCCCCTAGTGGTTAAGCACTAGTGGGTGTATGAGATCCCTTGCTATATTTTTGAAGACTCGGACCTGCTTGTACCCCTAATTGTAATGTAAAGGGTAAAGGTTGTCCCCACCTTAATATGATAGATAATTAATGTAAAATATAATTAATCTAGTTATTATTAATTATATTGTGAGTTAGTGAGGTCGACCCTATTGTGCCAATCAACACTTTTGTTGACAGGTTTAGTCTAGTATAATTAAAGGTAAATTCCCCATTGAGGAATCATATCTTTTGTGTGAGTTTGGAAATTTCAGCAAGTACACCTTCTTGGGACAAGTGCGCACCTCTCTTGGGCGCTAGTCTTCTACGATTTGCAAGCACCCTCTTTTTTGCTAGATTTTCTTGGTGGTGAAGGTATCTCTCTTGAAGAATATTGCAAAGGATTTTGGTTGGGTTTTCTTCCCTTGTTGAGAAGGGCTTCCAAGGATACTCCTTGTGTTCTTGTGCATGGTGTTTCTTCTTGTGATCTTGTTTGCTGCAACATTATTGGTTATGGTTAAGTTAAATGCTAAAATGGAATGAACTTCATGCTTAACCTTGCTTATTGAAAAATCAACAACTTGTCCATTTTGTATGTAAATTGTTCAAATGCTCTGAGCTCTGGCCACATGTCGCATATGAGAAGTGTTATGAAACTGGTGTTAGAATCCCCTGGCGCTACTCCTTTCCTTGTCTCCCACTTTATAACTATAGGTGTTGTTGAAATTCTTGAACCAGGCTTCAAAGAATAGACAGTGCAACCTATTGATGGTGTGTGCACCTACACTTACAATAGAATGAAATATCTTCCATTGTTGGTGTCTCTGTGTTAGGGTTCAATTCCTATTAAAAATTATTTAAAAGGTTTCTTGAATTGAATTACAAAGAAGACTGACAATATATCTATGGTCAAATCCCTTCGCCATGAACATCCCGATGAAGTTATCCACATCTTCGTCGGGGGATGTAAGGTTGGCCTCTGCAATAATACAAAATGATGGTGTCCCATCTCATCTTCCTGTGGCCACAACAAAAATGGTCCACCAGTCTACACATAAAACAAATACATAAAGACAAACCATTTTTCGAGAAAGAAACCAAGAATATCATGCAAATGGTGAGAATCGATCCTCTAATTACAATTACCATGGTGATGGCAACTCCGGCACTTAAGACAATAATATCATCACAAGACATAGTGAATGGGCAGATTACTTCCAATCTAGCCTTGATAACATCAATGAAGCCATATGCTCTCAATGAATTTGCACACAGGAAGTCTTCTTTCTCTAGCAAAGACCTGTCCACGGAATCCAAAAGTATAAAGGCATTGCAACCCTATAATAAAATTATGCCATATCAACATAATTTTGACATAGTATCAGATTGTCTTTCAAGTTTACCTAGAGGAAACGATCGTGGAATACCATGCATAGGAGTGTAGGAGTGACATTGGAGAAAATATAGGTGAGCTCTTGCACGGTGGAATTAACAATGGATTCAGCGTTGGGGTAGCTAAATGGGTAATAATTGTATAATAATCCTGAAGGACTTGGACAAGGGTTGTCAGTCGAGTTTGAAACTTGGATGTTAACACCTCTGGGATTATAAATCGATATCAACAGCGAGATCACTAGCACGAAAACCCAAACCATGTTCCTTCCCATATTGCCAAGTTTTTATGCTGCAACATATGGATCCCTCACATGTGTTGATGTGTAATAAGGTTACATTTATTAAATACATATTTAACACCCCAAATATCATGGTATTTGATTCCTTGAACATTGGATTTGATTCTTGATATACCCAACTCTTAGGGATAACTAAGGAGATGATGTCTCAAGGCACTTAGGTTGCAAACATGGAGTATCGAGAGACAACTTGACAAGTAGTGTTCACTTGCATAGACAAAGACCCACCTCACCATCACAGTTCCAGGTTCATCATGAGGGTATCCACCACATTAGCTGGCTTCTGAAATACATTGGGTCTTTCTCCATGGGGTAAAATCCAGGTTTTATGGTGTGTCATTTCCATATTTGAGGAATTTGAGTTTGTCACATTTTAAACTACTTTTGATACAAATCCAGGTTTTATGCTCTTTTGATTTATGGGTGCCTGGTAAGTGGGTCACCTTTAGGATTAGGTTTTCTACTGGGAGGTCCTCTTGATGAGTCATCGTGTCATTCTTGACATTAATTTTCACTTTCCATCTAATACGTCGACACGATTAGATCGGAAGAGCGTCGTGTCGACGTANGGTCATCGTGTCATTCTTGACATTAATTTTCACTTTCCACACTTCATCCCCTCATCTCCTCACCTTTTGGGATTTGCAAGTGTACTAAACCAAGAAGGGATTCTCCCTCATTTCATGGGAACAAGGGACTAAAGGACCAGAGGCATGTAGATGGAAAAAGATAAAATAAATTCATGAAACTTCTATATTCTTTCCCAGAGATCCCAAGGAAAATCAAATGTCTCTCATAAGAAACTGATGGGACTCATGGAAAATAACTAATACAAAATTCCAACCAAGGAGGAGCATGTGTGGGCACTATTTTTCATGCTTAGGTATAAGCCCCACACATTGTTTTCAACTTGGAGAAGCATCATGTGTCCAAGGTAGAGTCAAGGTGGGAACTTTTTTTCATGTTTAGGTAGAATCCCCACCTTGGATTCAACTTGGAAACATATTAAAAGGACAAAAGGAAATAAATGGGATTGGAAAAAGGTTGCATTGAAAACGAAGGTTCAACACACCCTCTACAAAGGCACCCATAAATGAGATACTACAATCCATTATATATCATGAATCCCATGCCAAAAATTATTTCCCCCATTCATGTCACTTCATCCACATGATCTAGAGAGAGGTCAACTCGGGAAACACTCTTAAAAATTGAGGTGTGATTCACCCAATAGGTCACTTTGTCAACCCTCCCATACCTAAAGTCAGAAAATTGCATAACGTCTTTGAGCACTTGTTTATTTTGATGAGGTGGTTTCGATGTACATTTTTTGATGGATATTTTATTTATTTGATTTACTCATCATGATGCATTTGACTTGAGATCCATGGAGAGCGTATTCATTGTCTTTGAAAGACCTAGTTGGTGGACAGTTTTGGAAAAACAAGCCTAGCTTGGGATTCCTTGGGGCTTGAAGCCCACAATTTGGATACCATGGCCCACATACCAGACGATGATGAAAGCCTTTAGAGGCTTGAGATATTTCCTTGGAGGACCTCACCCATGCCCCTACTAGCTCAATGTTTTTCCTTTGGAGGCCAAAACATCACACTTGGAGGGCTTGACTTCATACATGGGTTAGGGTTTTGGTGGCGATGAGGAAACATGGCACGTTTTGAGGAGAGACATATTGGATCATGGAGGAGAGACTTGGAATGAAGACATGTGGCCTTTGGAGGCCTATCCCATTCATCCTCAACCCAAGGATTTTCTTCAAAGTTCCAAAAGGTTTCCCTAGGAGGGTGACGTCTTACTTTTAGGGTTTATTTCATGTGCAAATTATGAATTAAATATTATTATTGTGTAAAAGGGGAAAAGTAAGGGTTTTATCCCCTTTGTGTTTTACCCTAAAGATAAGTGGACTAACACTTTTAGGAGGATTTGTATAAATAGAGATCACTTCTATTTCATTATATCATAACTCTCTCACTTGTGAGAAGTCATTTTTAGCTGAAAATTTCACCCTACTTGGGAATTTTTATATATCTTTATTATCACTTTCTCTTGTAATGGTTTTAATTTGGCTATTGGATGGGGGGATCATTCCCTATCTCTAGTGGATATATATTTATTTCCCTATGGTTGATTTTATTTTTTAAAAGGAGGTTTATCTTGTTAATGCTTGGACTAGGTAGGGAATATTTGTTCCTATTGCTTCTTTTCTTGGCTTCAAGGTTAATTTGCTTAAATGTTTGGGGAGTATAAGTACATACAACCCCACTAATTCCATTATATTTGTCTTGAAATACTTTGTTGCATAAGGAATTCCTAGGAGGATTAAAAGGGTTTACACCCTCCCAGGGTTTTTCCTAGCTAGCTTAGCTTTCCTTAGGGAGTAAAATGGATTACACCCTAATCTAGAATTGGATTCAGGAGCTTGATGGGGCTCAGAAAGGCCTAAAAATCAAATTTCTCAGATTGGATTCAAAAAGGATGTTTGCGTAAGCCTCGTGTATATGAACCCAACGCAACTTGAACGGGCTCAAACGGACATCATATTCCCCATATATCGCGATTTTTTCATTTGGCCAAACAAGAAAAACAATTGATGATTGTATAGTCTGTACAATCTGTATAGTTCCACGTGGCAGCTAACTGTACAAATCGTACGATCATACATCTGACATGATAGGAAAAGTTGGCGCTAACATGGCATCATCTAGAGGTGACACATGGAAGGGTGATTGGGCATACGGACTGATGATGTGGAAGGTACAGGTGGACTAATCTAGGAGTGACATGTGTCACCACTGCAAGGGTGACACGTGGCACATCTATACGACGTACGTATGACACATGGCAGATGATGACTGGGAAAGTATGTTGATAGAGCAGACAGGTGGATGAATAGAGTGCTGACACATGGCATTTATGATGGCGAATGGGGATGTGCCACATGGCCCAAACATGGGTTGCCACATGGCACCCATTAATTGGTTAAAGTTCATTTCAAAAATGTTTAGAGCACAGTGGATTTGAACCCGCGACCTTTGTCCAGGCTAATCTTTGGAGGGGTTGGGCTAGTCAGTCCACCCACTTGTGTGACTTGTTATGTAAATGTTGAATTAAATATTTGAATTGGCATGAGGTTTGGTGCGGAGACGGAAAGGGCTAGGGTCTATCCCAAGCCCGCGGTCATAGCACCCCCATACAACCACACTCCAGCATCTGGGCATGAAAACCTCTCCACGATGTGTTTTGGCATGGGATCCATGGACCAATATACTACTTACAACCATGGGACTCGGGGACGGTGACCAGTGGGCAGACCGATCGGGTTATGGTCCCATTATTTGTGCATACGACCAGGTGTTAGCAGAGGAGGGGCCAGCACACAGCCCCTTGAGGGCTGGTGCTTGGCCACATGACCCATATAACCATGAAAGAGGTGTGCACACCCAGGCCATAGGGCCTTATCCCAATTTATGTGCAAAAGTGGTTTTTTTAACCATATAATAGTGATTTTTATGGATATTTTCAGCAGATTTGAGGGATTTTGACCAATATTGCGGGATATTGGGCCCTTTTTTAGACCAGATATTGGGGAGAAGTTGGGATATGGTTACCAAATTCAGATCTATATAAACCAGGGCTTCTTGAAGCCAAGGAGGAGATTCAGAGAAGGTTTATGCTAAAGATTTTCCAAGCCAAAGCCATTTTTATGCAGGGAAGCTATTGAGGAGCACACCTTTGCGAGCCATTTCTGGGATCTTCGGTCATCCGATTTCAATGTCGTTTCTTTTGTTGGGTTCTAGAGATCAGGTAGAATAGGACCAGATCAGTTTTGTAATCTTTTGGCTCTGTTGTGATGTACTTTTAAAGCTTTGAATAGAAATAAGAAAGCCTCACCCACTGAGACAAGGCCCAGAGACATAGGCGAGATTGTTGAACTCCAGTTATCACATTGGTGTTTATGGTTTGATAGTGTTTATTATTTATTTCAGATTTGTTTATGTGCATATGTTTGTGATGTTTCTTCTATAATTCTTCCTCTTTCATTCAGCTTCCTAATTGGTTAATTAACACATGCTTAATAGCTCAACCATTGTCGTATAAAAGATCTTTTCGGATCACACCCCCAACGAAGTAGCTCAACTAGCTCTTTAATTTTTTAGACTCCACAACCCAACAGTTAAAGGCACTAATATTATTGCATTATAGAAACAAAATCATTGCATTGGAATACATGGAAACACAATATATTGTAATTGTCTAAGTTGCAAACTTTTCCTTATTCTTTAAGCTTGCTTGAGCCACTAGGGAATTTTGATTGGTCAAGGATATATTTCTTCTATTAAAAACTTATGCTACAGCCATTAGGGTTGTTGCAAACTCTCTTTTTCGAGCTTAATTTCTCACTCTTTTACCGTTGAAAATAGTTTGCAAGTTGCTATTGTTTATCTACTTGATATTGGCTATTGTTGGGGAAGTTATTGGCTAGTTTCTTGGGGTAAATGTTGTTGTTGTAGAAAATATTTTCTAAAGATATTTGGATGATCTGAAAAATATTTGAAAACACCTTTCTGCAGCCCTAATTCTCAAACAAAACTTGTGCCAAAGTATTGGAAAGTCATCTATTGGTTCAAGTGCTTCATAATCTAGTAATTACTTGATAGTTTAGATGGTTATTTCTGCAGTAAATTATTGATTTCATTGTTGATATATATGTGTCTGTGTGTGTGTTTAATTTTGTAGTTTAGGACACCAATTTTCACTTGCTTATCCATATGTCATTTAGGCTTGTATCTTGCGTATTTGTCTTGTCTCGGGCAGGTGTAACATTCTAGTGCAAGTACCCAAGGCTTTGGAAACCATCCTCTAAGCTTGAGACTCATTATCAAGCCTTTTTCTCATTTAGTATATTGACCTATAGGGGATTCAATTCCATACTCTCACTTTCCACTTCTTTTCCCCCTAGGGTCACCCAGGACTCCCCCATTGTGTTGGATTCTTCCTTCATAGAAGCGAGTGAGGGTTTATATGAGGTGACAGTGGGTAATCTCTCCCACCTTTATCGGTATCCAATGGATTCGGTCAGCCTTTTCCCAACCTATATTTTTCGTGATAACATTTTGGAGTCATTTCCGGGGAGGATTTTGAATCCTCTTTCGTGCTCTAACAACACTTTGGTAAGCTTCCATGCCAAAGCCTTTACCCCAATCTTTCTTGGAGACTCCACTTGACAGACATTCTCCTTCCACCCTTGATGGGATCTTCTTGAAGTTCATCTGGAAAGTCCACCATACCAAGAACCTACCTTTACGTAATTACCTTTTCCATCTTTTGAACCATGGAGGTATATTATGAAAACCTATTGAAAAGGTGGAATGATATCCCAAAGTTTGATGGAAACACATGTTCGACTATTACACATCGTCGAGTTTGTTGAGTACATTTATTGGTATTAAATAACCCAGGGTGATGAATTAACGCAATTGCTCCTAGCATCCCTAGATAAGAAATAGAGCAATTTGATCAAGCATGATTATATATAAAAGGATTTGACCATACTCATCTAATAATTCCTCGCACATTCTGGATCGAAGTCCCAACAGTTTGAAGAAATGGTTGAGAGCCTTGAGGATGCTTTTCAAGAAAGGATTTTTTCTTTATATTTGATTTCTCTTTTGAGGGAAATTTCCTTTGAAGGAAATATCTACAAAGAGGAAGACTCCAATGAATTGCAAACGTCACCCGTCAAAGAGAAATTCCACAATGACAAGAAGAATCAAGGTTTTCCTTGCATTCCTTTCTGGAAAAATAAAACAAAGTTTTCTACATTGAGGATTGAACCCCTTATGATGAAGAGGTTCTAGAGAGGCATTTCCATGAAGAAAGAGAAGAATTTATATGAAGTTCCACGTATTGAAAATCCAGATGAGACATCAGTGTCCACTCTCTTGCTTGACGAAGATGAAGTTGTTCAGCCTTTTTTTCATCCCACCCATAAACATGAAGAAGTGATTAATCCAAATGATACAGATGATTTTGTAGAGGACTTCTCCAACACAGTTGATCAATGCATCGATGATTTCATATATATCAGGAGGTATACATGGGATGCGTGATTCAATTTTGATAAAGAACCCATTAATGACATTTAGGGTTCTCACCAAGAAAAGAGGGTTGATTTTACGCCTTTGGAGGAATGGTATTTATGCACATATGATTTATATTCTTAGCATCTTAATGATGATATGGTAATATATTTATTCCACTTAGTTGAGGACAACTTGTCACACTCATGATGATTTTTTATCATCCCTTGTGAGTTGTGATTCATGCCCTTTTGAGGATTCATATTTGTTCTACCAAGATTTCCAACCACCTTTGTGCTCAGATTTTGATGGATACAGGGATTCGTTCATTCCAGAGCAGTCAAAGAATCATGTTGCAAAGAGACCATATTTCCGTCCTAAGTGTTACAACAAATTTTACCTCACCCCATGCAACTTGCTTGGATGGCCTTTTAATCTCTTCTAAATCTTTCCTAAACAAAATAATTATAAAATATATTAATAAATATTTAATACACCTAGGGATTATCCACAATAAATATTCCAATTTAAATAAAAATCCCACAATAATTAATTTATCAATTTATCCCCTTTCAAAAATGATTTTGACTTCTTTGACCATAAGATTTGGGTAAAAAGGGGGTTTTATAATAAATTTAAAATAATGTGGAAAATAAATTTCCACAAGGCATATTTGACCAAGAAAAAGACCCAATTATTTATCCTTGAAGTATGCAATCATACTCTAACCAAGTAAAAATTCCATCGATCCATTAAAATCTTCCATGAAGCTAGGGATTATCCTCCCCAAGTCCCATGATCTAGGAAAATATTCATTTGGTGATGTGCAGTGAGCCTCCCAAGGCTATTGAATAGTCAAATAATTAATTTTATTCCTCAATTAAGTGCATTGAACCTCCTTCTAGTGGAAAACTAAGTCCCACGGCCAAATTGAACTTGATGATGTGAAAAATAATCCATCGGGAGATGACGAGTAGCATTAAATTCCTTCCAGAAGACTTCAAAGTGAATTGTATATCATAAAAATGCTTGAATAAATCATCACCCAACTTTCTAAAGCCCAAATTCGTCCAACGATCCACAGAAACTGGCCAAATAGGGGTGACGTCAAGGGTGATGTCACCCTAGAGCATGCAACAACTTGCCTCAAAATTTATCTGATTAAGCCAGGAACTCGTGAAATATCTCGAGCATCCATCAAATGAAAATGTGTCAACCAACTAAGGGTTAGTTAACCCTAGTGATTCCCGGAAACAACTAGAATAATAATAACACCTTTTAAAAAATACTGGAACGTCTGAATGGCATGACACTTGTGTTGGATCATGTTGTCATTGATGCCAATGGTTTGATTGATTGATGTCATTGATTGATT